>CM049860.1:0-207500 GCA_027422415.1 Schizothorax lantsangensis | reverse complement strand
TGATCTGCCTGTTAATCTGTAATCATATTAAATCCTCAGCGTCTCGCTCTAATATCGCAGGATTATTTGATTGTCGTTCACTATTAATCGCTGTTTTCTCATCTCTTACTGTGGGGGGGGGGGTGAAAGATGGCTATGAATTATGAATTCGTTTCTATGATTTATTTCGTTCCCTCATTTGAGTTAAATCATGGGTTTTCTAGGGAAAAAAAATTAATGAAATATGGACAGTGGCCACAAATTTAATAAGTCATAGGAATGAATTATATATCTATCTGTCCTGCTCGTGTCAAAGCATATCAAACAATTATCTGGGGAAATTATAATTAAACATGACTTAGTTACTGTATTTCAATACAAAAAACTTTGTTGTTTCTGTGTTAATGTACTTTTAAAGTTTAGGTACGTTAGTGAGTTATTTTCTCCAGAGATCGTCACAGGGTTTCTGCAGATATGAACAAGTTAAATTTAAGACCTTTTTAATACCACTTTAAATGAAATTTAAGACCTAAACCCGTAATGGAAATACACATTATTACATGCATATATGTAATATTTGATGAGTTTAATGTAAAAAGAAAACAAAATATAATTGCTGTCATAAATTATATTTATTACAATGATATACTGTTAACTTTTCATATCAGCAGACAATATTCCATACAAAATATCCCACAAATGTACTGCATCATCAAGATTTATGGTGGTGTAAACAATTTATTCTGAAGCATTATTATCATCAGTGTTCTATCAGCTTTTACATACAATCTGCATATTTTAGTTTACCTTTACAAAGGCTTTTTTCGACCTTAAATGTATGCATCTTTCATGTAAAATTATTACAATTAATCAATAAATTCAATATACACTATAGGGCTGTTGCCAGTCAGATTAAATAATTTACCCTGAAAAATTACAACTGCAATAAAATGTTATCAGATTAATATTTTAAATACATTTTTGGATATACAAATAAATGTTGGTGGGGGAAATGCATATTTTTAATCGTACTGAAGCACCAGTAGGTGGCGGTAATCACTTAATGAGTGAGTCGACCGATTCGTTCAATCATTCAGTAACAAAACACACAGAGTGTTGCTTGGAGAACGTGCTGATCTTTGTTTGGAACTATTTTCGTTGGTGAAATAGAAAACAGTAAATATTGTGTCTAAAATTTAAGTAACGTAATAAATACTTAACTACTTGTTTATTGAACTAAAATCAATGTACATTTGCAATCGTGAAATATAGAGCAAAATAGCCCCCTTGTCATGGTATGTCAATTATCTACATCATTTTATGAATAAACTAAGCATTTTGAATTTATACCAGTGTGTTTCTTCTGAGTTTCTTTATGTTTGTTGTTGCTCAGATGTTTAGACGTCTCTTATACCCTCTTTCCACCAGCTGGAACCAGGTGCTAGTTCAGAGCCAGTGCTACTGCCGGTTCTTAGTTGGTTTGACTCGCGAGCCCTTTAAGAACCGGTTGCTTTTCCACAGGCTAGAGAGCCAATACAGAGCCAGGACTTACGTCACTGAATACGTTTCATGTTTCGTTTCACTAGCGCGGCAGCGCCAAACACAACAGACTTGTTCGAGGTGCATCGCGCCACGCAGATCGATCGGCACACAACACACTAAAGCACCGCAAGAGCGATCCAAAAGAGCCGTCAGCTTTCCAGTCGCTCCCGCGGCACCCCGATGCCTCGCACCGAACGGTCCGCGCAGCGCCGATCCATCCCGAACAAGCCTAAAACTATCAACAATGGCGGACGTTGTGTTATTGACGTTCATGGCTTTGCGAATCTACATGAGCATCCAAACACGGCGAATCCAACGTGTCCGTGTTTAGCTGCTATTTCTGTTCCTGTGGCTCAGTGGTAGAGCATTGCGTTAGCAGCGCAAAAGGTCGTGGGTTCGATTCCAAGGGAATGCACATAGTGATAAAACTTGTATAGCCTGAATGCACTGTAAGTCGCTTTGGATAAAAGCGTCTGCTAAATGCATAAATGTAAATGTATTTCAAATATGGCGGTCCAAAGTTTCTGTGGTGTTGTTGTTCACGGTAACCCCAGCCCCTGACGCAAGCGGTTCTTCCTTCGAGCCCAGCAATGTTTTGGTGCTACTTACGAACCGCTTTTGCTGGTTCAGAGCTGTGCTTTGGGTGTCGAAAGACAAAGAACCGGTTTGAAACTAGGCTCTGAACCAGCACTGGAACTGCCTTGGTGGAAAAGGGGTAACAGAAAGAGACTCAGCGTGAGCCTCGACAGCGCGACCTTGATAACAGAAATACACTATCTTAAAGAGACTTTGGCTAGCTGTAGCTCGACCTATATTATTATTGAGAACATTATATAAACAAAGAAGGTAGTTCGACCTGAATTCTGCTTCTGCAATTCTCTCTGATGACACAGTAACTACGCGCGGGGGAAGAAAACACATCTTCGGTCTGTTCAATGATTGTAAACAGTCACTGAAAAAGATATTTTAGCAGTAATCTGACCAAAAATATTTAAGACCCATTGAATCTGGATTTAAGACTTTTTAAGGACCCGCGGACACCCTGCGTCATCATCACAAAGCATCAAATTAAACTGCTTTAGAGATGTAACGTATGAAAATATTATCACGATTATACCGACCGAAACTATCAGTATTATCACCGTATTGTTAAAATGTGCTGGAGATGTTCACAAAGCACCGACACATAAATCACTCAAGTTTTATATTTAAAAATCAACAAATAAAATGACTTTGTTTGCATGATCACTAAAACAATAACGTTACGAGTGATGTCCGGATTTTAAATGAAGCTTGACTGAGAACAGATTAATAACATGTTCAGATATCTAACGTAAATGTTCAAATAAAGCTTTGAGACGGTTTCATATAAAAATAAACTCACTTTTCAGCCTTTAAATAAAGAAAAGATTAATTAATTGATTAATAAATGACTTATCAGCTCCATTAATAATTCTAGACAGCTTATCTGAATTAATGTGTAGAATCCACATAAGCTTGTTTTTCATCAAGCGGTCAGAATCTACAGCAGGACATAGATCCGGTCAGTTTTCAGCTGAATGTAGATCCGGTGTCTGACAGCAGGGGGCGCTGGTGGAGCAGCAGAATTACAGCGGTTGACCGTAAACAACACTAGGTTATTAGGTCTCACACGGAGCGAAGGTGAAAACAAAATGCCATGGAATCGTTTCTGAAGACAGTCAGAGCCTTCAGAGGTACATTCATATAATTAATTATTCATATATTATATTAGTATAATTCCTTCAGCACTCTTTTAAAACCTCACAGCGTTTCCGCCCTGTTTTCACTCCTTTGACAGTATTTATTTATCGTGAGTTGTTCAGATCGCGGTAATCGAATACGGTTTTAATAACTAGATAAAGTTAGTCAACACAGACTTTAGGTAGCTTGAGAAGACTAATACTGAAAGATTACAGCAGCTGTAGAAGCCTGAAGTTTGAATATTTAGATTAGATTAGATAGATGTTGATAACATGTTTCTAGCATAATTAGCATGTTGCTAGCATGATTAGCCTGTTACTAGCAGATTGGTGGCATGATTAGCATGTTATTAGCATTTTGCTAGCATGATTAGCATGTTGCTAACATGACTAGCAAGTCGCTAACATGTTTCTAGCATGATTAGTATGTTACTAGCATGTGTCTAGCATGATTAGCATGTTACTAGCATATTGCTAACATGATTAACAAGTAACTAGCATGTCGCTAGCATGTTTATATAAGCAATTAAAAAAAACTACTGAAACTGTGCTTAATGCTGGACAGTAATTATTTATCGTGAGTTACGAGTTATGACTAGCAAGTGACTAGCATGTTTCTAGCATGATTAGTATGTTACTAGCATGTCGCTAGCATGTGTCTAGCAGGATTAGCAAGTGACTAGCATGTTGCTAGCATAATTAGCAAGTGACTAGCATGATGCTAGTATGTTTTTAGCATGATTAGCCTGTTACTAGCATATTGGTGGCATGATTAGCATGTTACTAGCATGATTAACAACTGACTAGCATGTTGTTAGCATGACTAGCAAGTGACTAGCATGTTGCTAGCATGACTAGCAAGTGACTAGCATGTCGCTAGCGTGTTTCTAACATGATTAGTATGTTACTAGCATGTGTCTAACAGGATTAGCAAGTTACTAGCATGTTGCTAGCATAATTAGCAAGTGACTAGCATGATGCTAGCATGTTTCTAGCATGATTAGTATGTTACTAGCATGTTGCTGCCTTGTCTAGCAGGATTAGCAAGTGACTAGCATATTACTAGCACGACTAACATGTTGCTAGCATGATTAGCAAATTACTAGCATGTTGCTAACGTGTCTAGCAGGATTAGCAAGTGACTAGCATGTTGCTAGCATGATTAACAAGTGACTGGCATGTTGCTAGCATGACTAGCAAGTGACTAGCATGTTGCTAGCATGATTAGTATGTTACTAGCATGTTGCTAGCATGTGTCTAGCAGGATTAGCAAGTTACTAGCATGTTGCTAGCATGTTTCTAGCATGATTAGCATGTTACTAGCATGTTGCTGCCTTGTCTAGCAGGATTAGCAAGTGACTAGCATGTTGCTAGCATGATTAGCAAGTGACTAGCATATTACTAACACGACTAACATGTTGCTAGCATGTTTGCTAGCATGATTAGCAAGTTACTAGCATGTTGCTAACGTGTCTAGCAGGATTAGCAAGTGACTAGCATGTTGCTAGCATGATTAGCAAGTGACTGGCATGTTGCTAACGTGACTAGCATGTCGCTAGCAAGTGACTAGCATGTTACTAGCATGTTGCTATCATGACTAGTATGTTTCTAGCATGATTAGCATGTTGCTAGCATGAATAGTATGTTACTAGCATATTGCTAACATGATTAACAAGTAGCATGTTGCTAGCATGTTCATATACGCAATAAAAAAACGGTTACTGAAACTGTGCTTAATGCTGGACAGTATTTATTTATCGTGAGTTGTTCAGATCGAATACGGTTAACCGCGGGGAATTTTATCGTGATTTATCGTTAAACGGCTTAAATCGCCAGCATCTCGCAGATTAATGGTTGACATGCAGAAGTACCTTCAGGATCCGACCACAGCAGGTCACACATGGGTCCGTCGTGAGGCACTTCCTGTTTCCTGTCGATGGTGCGGATCTGGTCCAGAGTCTGGATGGAGGGCGACAGGCCGCCGTGAACACAGAAGATCTGCGGGTCAAACAAACACATGCTCGTCAGCCGGCTCAGACGCAGCCGAGCTCGTTAGCAGACGGACGGAGCGCTCACTTTGCCGTCGATGATGGCGGAGAGCGACAGATAGTCGAAGATCTCGGTGCAGTACCGCCACACCGTGACCGAGCCGTACTTCCTCAAACACTCGTCGTAGAAGCCGTACACCTGCGTGATCTGTCTGGACTCGTGATTCCCGCGGATCAGCGTGATTCTGTCTGGATAACGCACCTGCAGGGATCCAGAGAACTTCATTAGAGAGTCTTCGGTGTTAAACTTAATTGATTTCTATGATCAGCATCATTACTGCAGTCTTCAGTGTCACATGACTGCAGCAGGCGTAGTGATATTACACAGCGCCTGAAAGTAGTCCCCAGGTATATCATAACTAGTCACCTAGCTGGGGACTACTTTCAGGCTCTGTGTAATATCATCTGCTGCACTCATGGTACGGCAGTAAAGCTCCTTGATTATTACGCCGGAATGAGAGTATAGTTCCTAGCCATATCAGTCTAGAAAACCACAACTTATCATTTTCCGTCAGTCTTAGTACACGATGTAACTACAGAAGAGTCAAGCTTTAAATAGGAGAAATATCTAAACTCTTTGGTCATTTTTGAGCGAGATGCTAACGGTGTAATCAGATTCAATGATCTATGCTAAGCTACGCTAAAAGTGCTACCGCCAGACATCGTCTGAATGGATTCAAACACGTTAACTGTTTAACTCTTGGGGAGATATAAAATGAGCCTATTTACAAAAAAAGTGCAGTGTTCCTTTAAACATGTATATTAACTATTAATTATAAACAAGCATATTATTATGATTTCTGAAGGATCTGAAGACTGCAGTAATGATGCTGAAAATACAGCTTTGATCACAGAAATAAATTACAGCTTAACACATATTCACATAGAAAACTGATTTTAAATTGTAAAAATATTTTAGAGTATTGCAGAGAATGCTTTGTTACCAAAAACATTAAACAACAAAATTATTCCAATGTAGATGTACAGTTATTACATTAACAACCATAACACTGAACACAATAACAGCACCTTCAGAGCCAGAAGTAACAGAAAGGTCTCGACGCTGTAGAAGCCTCGGTCCACAAAATCTCCCATGAAGAGGTAGTTTGTTTCTGGAACGTCTCCTCCCACCTGAAGATGATCAAATATTGATTTATTAACCAGCATATTACAGTACAATAACACATCTAGCACGTGGAGATTTCATTGTGTGTCATACCAGCATTAACAGCCATATTCATGGCAAAATCAATACAAAGTAACAAATTAATAACAACACAATGTACAAAATGTAACAATTGTTTTACACAATATTCAAAATTCTAATATTTTCCAAGGAAAAACTTTATAGTAAATCCACCTTTATCCACACACTTAATCATAAAGTGATGCATATTACTGCAAAATGTCGTTTATATTATCGCACGGCTCTCTAAATATAGTTTGATATGTATATACAGCACAATGTTTTATAAAGATTAAAATCATGATTTTCGGTAAAGCTGCTTTGAGGCAATGCGTATTGTGAAATAAGCAATATCAATACATTTGAAAACTTTTATTATGATTATTATTATTATTTTCTATGCATTACTTTATCATTTTGCATTCACTCTTCAGGGCTCAACGCTAACGACTGGTTTAGCAACATTTTCCAAAATATCTGCTGTTATCATTGTTTTTGACTCATTTTATCTTGTATTCTAATAAGCTTGTGTGACACCAACATCACTTCTAGCCTAACAAATATAAAGTTTAATCATTATTAAAGACAAGTGAGCAGTCAGTACATTACAAGCAATAGCAGAATTGAATATATAGAGCAAAGATACAAGTGAAATGATGCAATGTTTGATTTAAATTGAAGCAATAATTGACAGAATGGTGTGAAATCATGCTGCATAAAACATATCACTTCAGATCGCTTTAATGTTTAAATTTTGATGTGAAAGAACTCACCCTAAACAATTCCTTCAGGTCATAAAACTGTCCATGAATATCACCACACACCTGAAGAAAACAGATATTAACAATCAAAGAAATCATATGTGACCCTGGAGCACAAAACCAGTCATAAGGGTTATGATTTATACATCATCTGAAAGCTGAATAAATAGCTTTCCATTGATGTATGGTTTGTTATGATAGGACAATATTTGTAAATCTGGAATCTGAGGGTGCAAAAAAATCTAAATATTGAGAAAATCATCTTTAAAGTTGTTCAAATGAAGTTCTTAGCAATGCATATTACTAATCAAAAATTAAGTTTTGATTATTTATGGTAGGAAATTTACTAAATATCTTCATGGAACATGATCTTAATATTCTAATGATTTTTGGCATAAAAGGAAAAATGTATAATTTTGACCCATACAATGTATTGTTGTCTATTGCTACAAATATACCCGTGTTACTCATGACTGCTTTTGTGCTGCAGGGACACAATTATAATAATTTTGAAGATGATATTTGTTTTGTTTTAGAAGTCAATTTTGTTTCCAGCATGTCTTGTGCTCTATACTCACGGTCACCGGAGAGTCCACCCTCTGAACGTTACTCTCTTCTACAAGAATCTCTCTGGAAGACACACACAGAGTCAATGAGCAGATGTTTAACACACACACTCACTCACACACACACACACACACACACACACTCAAGCCTCTCAGAGTCGTATGAGCAGATGTTTAACACACACACACTCACACACACACACACACACACACACACACACACTCACACTCAAGCCTCTCAGAGTCGTATGAGCAGATGTTTAACACACACACACACACACTCACACACACTCACACACACACAGACACTCAAGCCTCTCAGAGTCGTATGAGCAGATGTTTAACACACACACACACACACTCACACACACAGACACTCACACACAGACACACTCAAGCCTCTCAGAGTCGTATGAGCAGATGTTTAACACACACACACACTCACACACACACACACACACACAGACACACTCAAGCCTCTCAGAGTCGTATGAGCAGATGTTTAACACACACACACTCACACAGACACACTCAAGCCTCTCAGAGTCGTATGATCAGATGTTTAACACACACACTCACAAGCCTCTCAGAGTCGTATGAGCAGATGTTTAACACACACACACACACACACACACACACTCACACACACACACTCACACACACTCAAGCCTCTCAGTCGTATGATCAGATGTTTAACACACACACTCACACACACAAGCCTCTCAGAGTCGTATGAGCAGATGTTTAACACACACACACACACACACTCACACACACACACAGACACACACAGACACACTCAAGCCTCTCAGAGTCGTATGAGCAGATGTTTAACACACACACACTCACTCACTCACTCACACACACACACACACACACTCCGCGGCTGGGTTTCTGTCATCACCTGGCTTTAGCACACAGAGCTTTGACCTCGTTCTCCTTGATGAGCTCACACCTCCTCAGCTGATCGATCTGTCTGTCCAGATCACTCATGTCCCCCATGACGGCTCACACACACACACACACACACACACACACACAGATCACGAGACACACGGGGGGGGGAGACCTGTGGGAGACATTATCAAACAGTCAACATCTACTGCTCTTATTACAGCTTAATATGCAAAGATAACTATGAGCGTCATAAAGTGCTATAACAGCTGCTGCACACTTTCAAAAAAGTTTATGTTATAAGTCATGAACCAAACCAACCAGCTTCAGCGTGAATCACAAGATTATGAACTTTTTTATTTATTTATTTATTTGATTTGAAGCAATAAAGTATTACAAAATCAGACAAAAAGACTGTAAAGCACTTAACTGCTTTAATGAGACGATGGAATATAAATATAAAATTGACTTATAGAAGTTGTATATATAGAATCAATGACATGTATTGCACGTTTATTGCAAAATATGCATTATATATGAATTTTAGTAGTTTGAGAGCGCTTCTTGACAGTGAGATAGTTATTTTGTCATTAATTGCTTTATCGATTCACTGATTGGTGGAGAATCCTTTGCAGAATCATGGGTAATGTAGTTTTTACCCACAATTCTGCTGTTAAACGTGATTATTAAAAAACTCAGCTGAAATAATATGAACCCGAGTGCTTTAACAAAATCATACGCCATCAGTTTATTAACCTTGTAGCTCAAAGCAGGTTGGTTTTTAAAGGTTTAGAAATTATCGTTAAAAAATCAACACACTGATCAAAAAACACTGATCACAACAGTATATTTACATAAATATGATTTATAAAGATCAATGTTATAAACTGGCTGTTAGTGTTCTATTGCTTCAACCAATCGCGTGCGCTGAGGGCGGGACTAACGTGTTTGCTCGACCAATGGCAGAAGGGGGAGTGTTTGAAAACCTGTCTGATGTGTGACGACGGGAGTGACGCAAATGACGTTATGACGTCACGAAGCAGGTAGCTTGTGTACATATTTTAGACAGTCATCTTAACGAGGTTAATCGTGTTCTGTCAACACAAAGGCTTTCTGAAACCAGTTAAATCTGAATGTTTTATGATTTATGATTAACAACGTCATGCTATGTGCGCAAATTAAACAGGAGCGGATGAGGCACTGGCCTTTAAAGAAGCCAGCTGACAGTGCAGCACTTCATAAAGTTCAATAACTCCTGATTTATCAGTCAAACAGAGAATTTAATAAAACCTCAAACGTTTAAAACGAACCCCGGACATATTTACATCAAGTTCGGATGACAGTTCAATCTTGTGTCGACATTAGCCGAGCATTACGACAGCTCTTATTACAATAACAGCTAAAAATCATCCTTTTAAAAGTCTCTCTCATCCAAAACGTTGTCAAATGTATAATTATAGAAGGTCTAACTTACATTAAATGTAAAAACTACGTTACTTGTCTCGTTTCGCTTAAGTTACCCAACGTGACGGTGAATTAACTTAGACTGGCACAACTTTCCTGAGAACTCTGATGAATTAAACAAACTCCAGACAAATAAACGCTAATAAACTCACTTATTAACCGCCGCGATGTCAGGAGTCCTGATGTATTCCAGCCTCAGGCGAGTCGATCCGGAATTAGCAGCTAACGTTAGCCTTAGCAGCTAAAGGCCTTAAAGAGCGAGCTCATCTGCTCCAAAACACGGACACTTCCGGCTGAAGACACAGCACAGCTCCAGAAACACACGAGCGAGACGTACCTTTAATCACCGGACAGTAGTGAGGGAAACAGAGCGATCTAATGAGTGTAACGTCAGTTCGTTTTTAGGGCTTCCACCCGGTGCTTCGCTCTTTTCTCCCACAGCCTCCGCCGGCGTCAAGCGCCTCCCTCTCGGACAGACCGACCCTCCACCGCCCCTAGCGGCGCAGCGGCGCATTACATAACAGCGATATATAACAGCGAGCGGATTACTGCTGCCCTCTAGCGGCGGAGTGATATATAACAGCGAGGGGATTACTGCTGCCCTCTAGCGGCGGAGTGATATATAACAGCGAGCGGATTACTGCTGCCCTCTAACGGCGGAGTGATATATAACAGCGAGCGGATTACTGCTGCCCTCTAGCGGCGGAGTGATATATAACAGCGAGCGGGTTACTGCTGCCCTCTAGCGGCGGAGTGATATATAACAGCGAGCGGACTACTGCTGCCCTCTAGCGGCGGAGTGATATATAACAGCGAGCGGACTACTGCTGCCCTCTAGCGGCGGAGTGATATATAACAGCGAGCGGATTACTGCTGCCCTCTAGCGGCGGAGTGATATATAACAGCGAGCGGGTTACTGCTGCCCTCTAGCGGCGGAGTGATATATAACAGCGAGCGGACTACTGCTGCCCTCTAGCGGCGGAGTGATATATAACAGCGAGCGGACTACCGCTGCCCTCTAGCGGCGGAGTGATATATAACAGCGAGCGGACTACCGCTGCCCTCTAGCGGCGGAGTGATATATAACAGCGAGCGGGTTACCGCTGCCCTCTAGCGGCGGAGTGATATATAACAGCGAGCGGACTACCGCTGCCCTCTAGCGGCGGAGTGATATATAACAGCGAGCGGACTACCGCTGCCCTCTAGCGGCGGAGTGATATATAACAGCGAGCGGACTACCGCTGCCCTCTAGCGGCGGATTGATATATAACAGCGAGCGGACTACCGCTGCCCTCTAGCGGCGGAGTGATATATAACAGCGAGCGGACTACCGCTGCCCTCTAGCGGCGGAGTGATATATAACAGCGAGCGGACTACCGCTGCCCTCTAGCGGCGGAGTGATATATAACAGCGAGCGGATTACCGCTGCCCTCTAGCGGCGGAGTGATATATAACAGCGAGCGGATTACCGCTGCCCTCTAGCGGCGGAGTGATATATAACAGCGAGGGGGTTACCGCTGCCCTCTAGCGGCGGAGTGATATATAACAGCGAGCGGACTACTGCTGCCCTCTAGCGGCGGAGTGATATATAACAGCGAGCGGACTACTGCTGCCCTCTAGCGGCGGAGTGATTTATAACAGCGAGCGGATTACTGCTGCCCTCTAGCGGCGGAGTGATATATAACAGCGAGCGGGTTACTGCTGCCCTCTAGCGGCGGAGTGATATATAACAGCGAGGGGATTACTGCTGCCCTCTAGCGGCGGAGTGATATATAACAGCGAGGGGATTACTGCTGCCCTCTAGCGGCGGAGTGATATATAACAGCGAGGGGATTACTGCTGCCCTCTAGCGGCGTATAAACATATGACAACCAGTTACTCAGTTAAGCCCTCTAGTGATATATTCAATTCAAAGTATTTATTGCCATGATTGTTTACATACAATATTGCCAAAGAATTATACACACAGCAAGTAATGACAAGAAAAAGAAATGTACAATATAACAATAACAAATAGCAATAAAATAGTATTAAATATGATACATATGACAGCCAGCGACTCTCCTCTAAGCGACAGCAGTGACTCTTTGCTGCTCTTTGTGCTACAGTCACAGAAAGTTTAAGTGCTGGAAAAAGTGCAAAAATGTTTATAATTTTTTTGTTTGTAATAATTTTCCTCATACTTTTTTTTCTTCAAATATAAGACACTGTATAGATATTGATAAGCTCAGTTAAACTGTTAAGAGAAATGTCTGTTCGCAGCTTAGATTCTCACTTTTTTCAGTGGAAGTAATAAGAAACGCTGCGCTGCAGTAGAATAACTTATTTACCAGGCTGCATAGTGCTTGATTAAGACAAAAAAAGGTGAAGAATGCATCTGAAAATATGAAATATTACTCCTGGACCGGCTTCTTGAGTTTGTTTTTGAGTTCTGCCATCATGAAGGGACTCCCCATGCTGCACAAAACAACAAGAAAAAAAGATTAGTTTGTTTTTGTGAAACAACATAAAATAAAATGAACAATTCATATTGATATTAAAGGCCGTACCCAGGATGCCTTGGCGGTGTCCATTTGGGTTTAGCTGGCACTTGCTCTTGTTTGACAGAATCCTCTGTTACGGACTTTTGCTGTGAAAAACAGTTATATTACTACACATATACACATAAAATAACTGACATATACTTTGATACACTCAAAAAAAATTGAATTGAAAATAAAATGTTCAGCCATTTGTAATACAGTTTTAACAAATTAACTTATTGTGATGCATATTTGTTGAATTGTATCATGAATGAAGCAGGCAAGGTTTCTGTCATAGTAGTAATAAGCTGAATGTGTTTAATATACACAGTAAGCAGGTTTATATATTTATCAACATTAAATCTCATTGATTTTAACTGGAATTAACTTTAAATTGAATATGGCTTGTTCCACAGCTAACAATATTCATTAACCTAATAAATGCATTTTTGCAATTAACAAATTTGTTGATTCTAAGCAATCTGAATAAATGCATTTTGAAAATATTATTTAAATTGAATTAAAAAAATTAATCTATGCCATGATTTCGTGGAGTGCAAGAAATCTTGCCTGTTTTTATTTGTTTATGTTAAAACTGTGTAATCCAAACAGATGAATCTTTTATATGCAATTAAAACAAATACATCTTAGATGTGTTGAGTGTAATGCTGTGCTTGTATGATACAGCACCTGTGTCTGTAGTGTTCTCTGTGCTTCTGCTTTAGGCACAAACTCAGTTCTTCTCAGCACTGGCAGCCCTGCGCCCAGCCCTGAACACCATCCAGCAAACAAACATAAATAATGGAGTTAAATGAAGCGATTTCAAGTGTTCTTTCTCTTTGTAGTGTCACAAGCTGATTGTGCATAGATAAGATCCCTGAAGCTGCAAAGATTAAAGTCTCAAAACCAAAGAGATATTCTTTATATAAGTTAAGACTCGTCCACGCCTCCTAAAACACCTCATTCAAACACATGTCTACATCACGGTGTGGGGAGATTTGCATAACTCCGCCCAAACGTTTACACAATGAAAGAAGGCGGAGCTATTATTCTGTCTGTAGTGTTGTTGCTGCCGCCGGCGTCATGTTCTGGAGACGCTGTGTTTCGTTGTGAAAGAGAAACACTTTGTTTGGGATCCAAAAGAGGACACAACTAGAAATCAGTGTTAAGTTGTGTTTACAACACTGTTCCAGAACAGTTCAACACTAATATTGGAGTGTGTGCAGCGCAATTAACAGAGAACTGTGTCCTGAATCTGGAGGAGTAGCCTACAATGCTGTCTGCACAAAGACTGTTTCTATAAAGTGCAGCAATTCCAGCTTTGCTTCTGACTCACAGCCTGTAAGTATGATTTCATATTTAAAGAATTGACGATTCATACGTGAGTTTTGAGCCGTGTAGAGTAGTGCTTGTCGTTTCTCCGATCACAAATGCAGACATGATAATGTTTACGCGGCGTGATGCAACGTGACGCGTAAAAAGACAGTATAAAGCCCCGTTCACACAAGCACGATAACGATATAGTTCTAAAAATCGTTCTCAGTATTAAAGAATAGCAGCGTCCACACCACAACTATAACGATAAAGGCACAGAGAAGCGATATCGTTGGAATCAGTTACAGAACGATTTTCTTCCAGCTGATGAACGATACAAACACTGACAGCCAATCAGAATCCATCCTGCTGTAATGTGCACGAGAATTTAAAGTGACAGACGCACGTGCGCTTAGAATAAACAGACGATATCGTTCACTGGTGTGGACGCAAATATAGTTATCGTTATCGTGCTTGGTGTGAACGGGGCTTAAGTCATTATAATCAGTAATTATGTCCTCACTGGATGCAACAGATGCCTTGTTTATAATGTGTTTTATTGTTTTAGTCTCGTCGGGACACGCATCACAATACGGTAACATTTCCGTCTCACGCTTGAGGTATTCGGCCAATCACAACGCACCGGATAGCTGGCCAATCAGAGCACGCCTCGCTTCTCAGAACGATGAGTTTGTAAAAATCAACGCGTTTCATTTACATTTATGCATTTAGCAGACACTTTTATCCAAAGCGACTTACATTGCATTCAATTTACAGTTTTACATTTGATCAGCTCTTGCTTTCCCTGGGAATCGAACCCATGATCTTGGTGTTGCTAGCGCCATGCTCTACCATTTGAGCTACAGGAAAGCTTTCAGAAAGACAAAGCATAGAGGAGCAACAATGATGTACAGTATGTGGAAAATAATGTGTTTTTTGAACCTGAAACCGCATAAACACATTGCATCACACCAAATACACAAAATAATGTTCTTTTTAGCAACGTCACATGACCCCTTTAAAGTACTAATCAAATTTGAACATACTTTTCATGAAGGTCTTATTTTGGTAAATACCTGGGAGTTTAAATCCAATCATGGCTTTGCTTGGAGCGGAGACCTGGAGCGTCTGACTGAGATCTGGACGAGGTTCGACCGAGGCTTTGGAGAGCAGCTTTCTGGGGTCTTTGGGAGGCCGGATCAGTGGATTCTTCACAGCAATTCTAGACTTCTGAACGCTGAAGTCTAAAGAGGAGTCCTCGAAGGCCTACGGATAGATAGCCATTAGCTTCAGCCTGTTGGTAGGACGACATTTGAATTTCAATTTCTGCATTATTGCTAGGGCTGGGTATCGAGTTCGATACTTTTTAGGTACCGACCGAATTGCCTCGATACCACCGAGTATCGAAAAACGTCTCGTCGTTCGGTACCAAATTTCGATTTCAGGGGCTGTTTAATAAAACAAGTTTACCCAGGCTTAGTAAGTCATAGTCTGACTTATTTAGAACCAAATAAACTGACAATAAGTCAGACTAACTGAAATAAACCTGGCTTATTTGGTAAACTTGTTTATGAAACAGGCCCCAGAACTGCTCTGAGAGTCACTTCATGAGCATTTTACCGTTTGATTTGAGTTAAACTAGCTTCATATCATATACACACAGGACTGTAAAGGTATTCACGGCAACCCGTCAAAATAAAAGTTCGGTTTAATTTGGAAGACACGGCAGAAATATATTAATATTGTACGCAGACAGTACATACTGCTACTACTAGGCTACTATTAAAATTATTAAAACTTTATTTTAATTTTTTTAGTAATGATCACACAACATTTCTTCCATGTTTTAATTTTAATAGTAAATCCCCTTTGTTTGCCAAAATAAATAAATACATTTTGATTTTCAATAATTTAAAGATAAATTTAAATAAAAAATGTTTTATACCTTCATTTGAAAACCAGATACAGAATACAGAATTTCTGAGGAAAAAGAAAACATTTCATAAGGCTATTTTAAGAAATTAAGATGTTTTTATGCATTCAAATAATTAGACATACTACACCAGAATTTAATAACAATAAAAGATATGGTGAAAGAAAATAAAACACCCACTTATGAAAGTGGATAAAGATTTTCAATTTCTTGAAGTCTTTAACAACCTAGAGATGATGATTCTGTCTGAGCTATGCGTTTTAAAACGAACACGCACGAGTGTAAACTGAAAACTATTTGAACTTTATTAAAATTATTTGCACTGATTTATTGTGTTGGATATATTTTGTTCCTTGGCTCTTTGAGGCTTTGAGTCTGTATAAATGTCAACAAGCTGAAAAAAATAGTTTTTTTGAGATAATGTAATCTTGTTAAAACTGATTTCATAAAATTGGTATCGAAAAAAGTATCGTTCAGGAACCGGTATCGAACTCAAGGTATCGGTATCGAATATTTTTGAACGATACCCAGCCCTAATTATTGCACCTTTTACTCAACAAAATATTCTCTCTCACCTGTAGGATCAGATCAAATTTTCCTTCGGTCTTCACCTCTAGAAGGCCTTTGCTCATTTGATCAAATCCTCTTTTCATCACAGTTTCTCCAGCGATGGACTTCTGCATCTGCTCATGACGTCCATCAGTACTTTCACACTCCGCTGAACTCATATGTTCTTCACTACTGTCCACCGTCGACGTTATCAGCTCTTCTTCCAGGACAGAAGCATCTGCGGACACACACTCCGCTGCACTCATATGTTCTTCACTACTGTCCACCGTCGTCGTTATCGGCTCTTCTTCCAGGACAGAAGCATCTGCGGACACACACTCCGCTGCACTCATATGTTCTTCACTAATGTCCATCATCAACGTTATCAGCTCTTCTTCCAGGACAGAAGCATCTGCGGACACACACTCCGCTGCACTCATATGTTCTTCACTACTGTCCACCGTCGTCGTTATCGGCTCTTCTTCCAGGACAGAAGCATCTGCGGACACACACTCCGCTGAACTCATATGTTCTTCAGTACTGTCCACCGTCGACGTTATCAGCTCTTCTTCCAGGACAGAAGCGTCTGCGGACACACACTCCGCTGCACTCATATGTTCTTCACTACTGTCCACTGTCGACGTTATCAGCTCTTCTTCCAGGACAGAAGCGTCTGCGGACACACACTCCGCTGAACTCATATGTTCTTCACTACTGTCCACTGTCGACTTTATCAGCTCTTCTTCCAGGACAGAAGCGTCTGCGGACACACACTCCGCTGAACTCATATGTTCTTCACTACTGTCCACCGTCGACGTTATCAGCTCTTCTTCCAGAACAGAAGCGTCTGCGGACACACACTCCGCTGAACTCATATGTTCTTCAGTACTGTCCACCGTCGACGTTATCAGCTCTTCTTCCAGGACAGAAGCGTCTGCGGACACACACTCCGCTGAACTCATATGTTCTTCACTACTGTCCACCATCGACGTTATCAGCTCTTCTTCAAGGACAGAAGCATCTGCGGACACACACTCCGCTGAACTCATATGTTCTTCACTACTGTCCACCGTCGACGTTATCAGCTCTTCTTCCAGGACAGAAGCGTCTGCGGACACACACTCCGCTGAACTCATATGTTCTTCACTACTGTCCATCATCGACGTTATCAGCTCTTCTTCCAGAACAGAAGCGTCTGCGGACACACACTCCGCTGAACTCATATGTTCTTCACTACTGTCCACCGTCGACGTTATCAGCTCTTCTTCCAGGACAGAAGCGTCTGCGGACACACACTCCGCTGAACTCATATGTTCTTCACTACTGTCCACCGTCGTCGTTATCGGCTCTTCTTCCAGGACAGAAGCGTCTGCGGACACACACTCCGCTGAACTCATATGTTCTTCACTACTGTCCACCGTCGACGTTATCAGCTCTTCTTCCAGGACAGAAGCGTCTGCGGACACACACTCCGCTGAACTCATATGTTCTTCACTACTGTCCATCATCGACGTTATCTGCTCTTCTTCCAGGACAGAAGCATCTGCGGACACACACTCCGCTGAACTCATATGTTCTTCACTACTGTCCATTGTCGACGTTATCAGCTCTTCTTCCAGGACAGAAGCATCTGCGGACACACACTGTGCTGAACTCATATGTTCTTCACTACTGTCCATCTTCGACGTTATCAGCTCTTCTTCCAGGACAGAAGCATCTGCGGACACACACTCCGCTGAACTCATATGTTCTTCACTACTGTCCACCGTCGACGTTATCAGCTCTTCTTCCAGGACAGAAGCATCTGCGGACACACACTCCGCTGAACTCATATGTTCTTCACTACTGTCCACCGTCGTCGTTATCGGCTCTTCTTCCAGGACAGAAGCGTCTGTGGACACACACTCCGCTGAACTCATATGTTCTTCAGTACTGTCCATCATCGACGTTATCAGCTCTTCTTCCAGGACAGAAGCATCTGCGGACACACACTGTGCTTGATGTTCTGCATCACCAGGTTCTTCTGGTGAAAGTCCTACTAAGTTACATTCTGTTGCTATCATCTCCTTCAAGACTTGATTTGTTATTTCTTCTACATACTCTAAATCGGTCTTCGCCACATCTGCCTGCAGATCTAGAGGTTCCTCCAGAAGCTCTGTTGGGCTCAAAGACCTCGTTGATATGGGTTTGGCATCTGTTTGGTCCTCTGAAGTGATTTCAGACACGCTTGAATTTCCCTGCGTTTCACTGAAAGTGTCCATTGTTCCTTGAGACATCTTGAACTCAAGAAGCTGGTGCGGCTCTAAAGAGACATTTCTGATGACCGGTGATCTGCTTTCTGTCTCAAAGGCTTCTGCTTCCTCGTCTTCTGAACTGATCTTTGTTTCAACAACCACTTCAGTTCTGAATTCAACATGTTGTTTGAGCGAGAGCTCGGTTTTGTCTGTTTGCTGACGTTCTGTTTGGATTAGAGTTTCAGACTCGGCGTCTCTTTCTGCTCGCTCTCCTGCAGGACTCTGGGGATCGTGTAGCTTGGTTTGGATCTCCTCAAAACATCCCCAATCAGTCTTTAGTCCTCTCCTCGGTTCTCCGAGGAACTCGCAAACAGCCAGATCTGAAAACATGCCTTCGGTTTTGGTGGCCAGCACAGATGAGCCGGTTCCTGATTCTGGAGTATTTTCTGAATCTGACAGCAGGGTGTCTTCTAACGCATCGACGGTTTCATCCACTACTGTGATCGTTTTCACTTCTGTTTCATCATTCGGTGCTTGTTTTTCTCTCTGCAGGGTTTCTGCGGACTCATATTGAGTCATGTCTTGTTCTCTTTCTGTGGTGTCTTCATCCAGCTCAGTTCCAAGCATCATCTCCTCAACACTACTTTTAGAGACGTCAGCAATTTCATCAGAATATTTGTCTATTGCTTTCAGTCTCTCAGGCTTTGAAATGCTGTCATCTGTCAAATATTCCAGTTCACCGTCTCCATCTTTTGGTTCAAACCTCCCAATTTCTTCCAAGTCTTGTGCAGTTTGGCTCTCCTCGTTCTGCTCAGTTCCAGAAATCATCTCCTCAATCTGGTTTTTAGAGACGTCAGCAACTTCATCATTCTCAGTTTTCCTCTGAATCTTCTGAACAATGATTTGTTTCTCTGTTTCATCTTTCAATCCTCCAGTGTCTTCTGTCTCTCCACGATCCGTCATGTTTATCTGTTCGTCCCTATCTTGCTCAGACTGGATCATTGCGTCTGTGTTACCCAGATCTTCTCTCATCACATCACACTTTTCCACTTCACGATCCTGATCACGTTCTTCACTGCCTCCATCTTTTGGTTCAAACCTCCCAATTTCTTCCAAGTCTTCAGTTCCAAGCATCATCTCCTCAATCTGGTTTTTAGAGACGTCAGCAACTTCATCAGAATATTTGTCTATTGCTTTCAGTCTCTCAGGCTCTGAAATGCTGTTTGCTTCATCTGTCAAATATTCCAGTAAATCCTGCACTTGTGATTCAGTCCCCTGATCTTCATCGCTCTCAGTTTTTCTCTGAACAATGATTTGTTTCTCCGTTTCATCTTTCAATCCTCCAGTGTCTTCTGTCTCTATCTGTTTGTCCCTATCTTGCTCAGACTGGATCATTACGTCTGTGTCGTCTGCATCTTCTCTGTTCTCTGCACACTTCTCAACCTCATGATTCTCGTCATATTCTTCTTTATCGTCACCATCTTTCTGTTCAGTTTGTCCAGTGACCTCTTGTGTGGTTTCTCTCTCCTCACTCTCACAGTTTGCATGTTCTTCTTCAGCCTGAACCTCATCGGATGAAACCTTCTCCGCCGTGCGTCCTTCTCCGTCTGTTTCTGTCCCAGTGGACCACGCTGCACAATTATAAGTTTGTTTTTTTGTGGTGAGTTGATCATTATTGTCACTCTTGATGTTGTCCCACTGTACAGAAGCAGCCGCTCTGACTATAGACGGGGAACACTTGACCTCTGCTCTCTCATTTACATCGTCGCTGTTATTTGTCTTTACTTCTCTGTCAATCTTGTTCACTGCACTTTCCTCATCTGTTCTGGCACGAACACTTTGGTTTCCTTCAGCGGTGACTTCCGGCCTGAGATATCTCGCAACAGCCCCTGACAGATAACCCTGTACGAGCAAAACATTGAGCACACGAGTCAGTGAAGGACTTTACCTCATCAAGACACCTGCAGCACAGAAGCAGTCATAAGTAACACAGGTATATTTGTAGCAATAGCCAACAATACATTGTATGAGTCAAAATTATCAATTTTTCATTAATCCCAAAAATCATTAGGATATTAAGATCATGTTACATGAAGATCTTTAGTAAATTTCCTACAGTAAATATATCAAAACTTAATTTTTGATTAGTAATATGCATTGCTAAGAACTTCATTTGAACAACTTTAAAGGTGATTTTCTCAATATTTAGATTTTTTTGCACCCTCAGATTCCAGATTTACAAATATTGTCCTATCATAACAAACCATACATCAATGGAAAGATTATTTAAATGGACTCTTATGACTGGATTTGGGTCACATCCGAGGACTAGTCAAGCTATGCAATATAACTGGCATAACACATGCAGACTAATTAGTATCACAACTTCATCAGTGCTGTAAAAGAGCAGCATTTACTCACCCAAACGGTCCAAATAGTGCGACCAATGCGGTTCACCGAGTTTTCAGGCGGATCCATAACCGATTAATGAAAAGTGATTAACTGCTGATTATTAATGAGGTTGATGCGAAGTTCGGTGGCGACGGGTTTCAGAGCACTTACAAGCACTTCTGCTTCTTTCTTGTAAGTCCTTTAGCGAGGTTATATTGAGTGCTGTTGGTCGCTGTGTGAGTGTGTGTGTGTGTGTGTGTGTGTGTGAGTGTGTGTGCGCGCGCGCTCGTGTGTGTGTGTGTGTGTGTGTGTGTGTGTGCGCGCGCGCGCTCGTTCGTGTGCGTGTGTGTGTGCGCGCTCGTTCGCGTGTGTGTGTGTGTGTGTGCGCGCGCGCTCGTGTGTGTGTGTGTGTGTGTGAGTGCGTGTGCGCGCGCCTGTGTGAGAGAGTGTGTGTGTGTGTGTGTGTGCGCGCGCGCTCGTTCGTGTGTGTGTGTGTGTGTGTGCGCGCGCGCTCGTGTGTGTGTGTGTGTGTGTGTGTTCGTGTGTGCGCGCCCGCTCGTGTATGTGTGTTCGTGTGTGTGTGTGAATGAGGAAGACGCGCTGTGTGAAGCAGCACTAACTCTCGCACAGAGCTGGTTTGTGGTGAGGAAAGCATAGAGTCATCGGACCTGTCATGTTCAACCACACATCGTTTCTGAGTACACTTCTCTAAATTACACAGGCTGTGTGTCAAAACCTTGTGAACTATCTCAAAAGACGGCATGTATCTGCACCACTGTTGCGCGTGCAGCATTTCTGGATCGACATCGTGAGAGAAAACTGCTTTTTGTTTTTTTTAATGTTTGTGCATGAAAACCTGCTGTCTGGACAGAAATCTGACTGGGATTTAAAACACAGCCATAGTTTTCAGCTGCAACACTTACTGCTGCAACTTCCCTCAAGATATTGCAACATATTAAAGAGTAGCAGATTATAAGATTAGCCAGATATTGTTTATGGTAGGAAACTAAAGCATTTGAAGTGTTGGCTCAATAAATAGGCTTGATTTGCACGTCTGAATGTGTTGTGGTTTAACATGCTTAGTGCCTCTGGACTAAATTAGTCACTGTGGCTGACTTTCTCACATACTAGTGTTAAACAAACACACATGACAAGCTTTAAAGAGTTTATTTAATTAACATTGATGACATGCAATTCAACAGAGTGAAGTGAATACTATAATATTGTGTTTCATGCATCATATGATTAGTAGTTAAATAATACAACTTTAAAATAAATAAAACAGTAAAACTTAAGTGTAAAGTTTCTTGTAGATTATTAAAGAGCTGATGCATCAAGATGAGGCTTCCTCTGCAAAACACAAAAGTGAGAAGTACACTTCATCTTCTAATCTAGGTCACTCATTGTAGTCTAATCTCATGCGAGTGTACTTCATTATCAACATATTAGTCAACAGTATTGTATTTTAAGGCTGTATATGTTACACTATTTCTGTTTCCAAACGTCATGTTTAATTCAATTATTTACTTGCTGTTTTATTACTGAAATGTACTATCAATTAGTTTCTACTAGTGCTGTCAAACGATTAATTGCATCCAGAATAAAAGCTTTGTTTACATAATATATGTGTGTGTACTGTGTGGGCAACTTAGTTGTATTTATACAGTGCTATATAAATAAATAAAGATAAATACACACACATACAGCATATATTTAAAAAAATATTTACATGTATATATTTATATTCATATAAATTATATCATATGTAAATATGTGAACGTAACATTTTTCTTAAATACGTATATAGATGCATGCATGTGTGTGTATTTATATATACATAATAAATATATACAGTACATACATTACGTAAACAAAAACTTTTATTTCGGATGCGATTAGTTACGATTAATACACATATTTTTTTCAGCGTATTTAGTATTTGAATTGTATTTTGAATATTATTATCTAGTGAATGACTAATTTTACACATGCACATTATGTACCTGTCCAGGTGAGGTATGCAGGCAGTCTCAGTGCATTATGGGTAATTTCCACAGTAACTCTCAGACGCTCTTTCTTCTCCTTCCTCAGTCTCACAGTGTTTATATAGAACGGATCCTCTTCCTCCATACGCTGTTTGTCCTCTCCTACTGACTTCAGTCCATCCACACCTTCATTCATCTTCTCACAGTCCACACTGGTTCCTGTAGAGTAAGCCCGAGGGTTGCTCTCATTATTAGATGTTGTGTTATATCCACTCTGCTCTTCATCGTCTGGCATACGTACCGCGCACATGACCTGCTCTCTCCTGTCCTCCTGTAGATCTCAGCACAACACAGACGCTCTTGAGCTCTCCGTCTTCTCTCTCCGTCTCTCTGGACAAGAGCTTGGAGACGGTTGTGCCTCCAGCAGCCCAGAGAACTTCAGCCGAGGGTTTTCCTCCAGAGAGAAGAACGGAGAATATTCCCAATCCATCTCTGCTCCAGCGAACCGTCAGAGAAGGAGGGATGGAGGGAGCCACTGAGAAACAAGATTGCGTCAAATAAGCACAAAAACATACGTCTCTATGATATCATGGTCTCTAGATATGGTTTGGCTTGTTAATGTTTGATCAGCTTCCTCTGTTTTAACATCCATGAGGAGAACGTCTGATTATTAGAAAGCACACAGACACAGGATTGGCATAAACTTTGTCATAATAGACTAAAAAATGCAAGTAACATAAATCAATGCACCTCTACATAGTAGGATATGCATTTAAATTTCTATGTTAAATTAGAAACATCCTTGTTTCTTTCTTGGTAATGATGGAGAGTTAAATATTTATAGACTACACAGCAAAATTTCCAGTGTTGTCTAGAGTTTTTTTTATGGTGTTAATTTTCCAGTGTTGATTCTGGTGTTGATTTGAACGACATGAACACTTGACATGAGTCAGCGTTATTACAGAGAGTTGACATAATTGACACTGGTGATGAGTTGATCCTATTTCCGGTCCTTGCACATTATTTCCGTTTTGATTAATGGCGGATGATCATCAGGAGCGGAGAATGATCAAACACTGGTAATATATTTTTAAGGACTTAATTCTATCCATTTTCATATTAAGATTTCACATTTTAGAATAATCTTGTAAATTCCACAACATTCTCGCATTATTTCTGTTTAGACTGCACGGCAGAATGAGCCAGAGGCCAGCTTGCAAATTGAGGTAAGACTAGATTGATTAGTTTAAACATTCGACAATATTTTAGACTTTGTGGTGAAAATGTACACGATATTTTCTGTGATTCATGTCATTTTCTGTTCACTTAAGTGAGCAGCTAACGGTTAGGCGTGAATCTTTTTTAAACATGCACACCGCGCGCGCTGTTTCGGATAATGTTAGTCAAGTTACACGTCGCAGTTACACTCTTCTCCAAAATACAGTGCAGAGAACGATCATGCAATGCGTTTTGCTGAAGTATATTTTTGGACGCTTATGAAATGAACCGTTCCAACACCAGAGATGTGTCTGATGTGCGTGATTCATATGCAAACTTTTGTTTACATTACATTATCGTTTGAGAGATGATGAATGGAGCTTCTAATAATATAATAATAATGTGATGTATTGTCAAGTATGGTGACCCATACTCGAAATTGGTCCTCTGCATTTAACCCATCCAAGTGCACACACACAGCAGTGAGTAGTGAACACACACACAGTGAACACACACCTGGAGCAGTGGGCAGCCATTGCTCCAGCGCCCGGGGAGCAGTTGGGGGTTCGGTGCCTTGCTCAAGGGCACCTCAGTCGTGGTATTGAAGGAGGAGAGAGTGCTGTTCATTCACAATCCCCGCCTTCAATCCCTGCCGGACCTGAGATTCGAACCCACAACCTTTGGATTACAAGTCTGACTCTCTAACCACTAGTCCACGACTTCCCCTGACTTCTGACTTTATAGCTGCTTGCTGGACTTTATTTAAAATTAACGACTATTTGCATTTTTCCTGACCAAGAGCTGGCGTCATGCTGGTGAAATTTCAATATCAATGAGTGAAGAAATTTGTGGAACTGCTTAACGATTGTGTATTCCAAGTTTTTCTCAATGAAGTGCTACTGCTTAGAAATTGACTAATTAAAACCAGTCATATAGCAACCATGCTTAAGCTGATAATAACATGTCCACAGGGCTTGTTTCAAAGTTTTTCTGTTTGCTTTTAAATCACTGAGATTTTACTTAATTTTAATAAATAAATAAATGAGGTCTGTATTCATGTTATTGTTAAAACTACTTTTCAGTTAAAAGACAGACAGCGAGGACACAAACTGAAGGCAGCTACATTTAAGATGTCCAGAAGAAATTGTTTCTGCTGGCATATACCTGAGGGTAAGTATATCAATACTTAAATATATAAACACTTCACACATTCTTTGAAGGCATCCATAATATGATAGTGTAAAAGGTTTATCTGTAGCCCTGTATGAATTAAGCCTTGACAGACATGAATCATGGAATTATTTAGCTTTTCTCTCTTAGTCACCCTCAACCATCACCACAAGTACTCATTCTTTCACTCTCTTCAGCTGACCATAAAGAGACAGAGCAGTGCAAAATCAATAGGCATCAGCCAGCAAAAGCTTTAGCATGGATGCTAAGGCTAACAGGTATGCATGCATGTTTTTCTTAACATTTGATTTGTCTGTGTAATAATTCCCTTCCATCATTTTACTAGTCTTAAATTGTCACTTGTATTGTTGTCATGTTTAATCAGATTGTCCAAGACACCCTGGAAAAACAATACAGTGATGAGGATGAAAACTAAGATGAGACAAACTTGTGCACTTCCATAAGGTAAAACTCACAATACTGTTGCAAAGTTTGTTTTTTGTTTTGATGAAAGGGTTAATTTACTTTAATCCAAGTAGTCATGTACTCACCCTCAAGTCATTCCTAACATTTCTGTCCCTGCATTGACAGTCTACACAAATACCACTATGATGGTTCAGAAAGTTCATAAAAAGCTTGTGAAACTAATCCATATGAATTGAGTAATTTATTCTATATTTTCTGAAGAGACTTGATCGCTTTGTATGATGAACATATTGAATTTAGGCTTTTTATTCACATAAACATTTATCAACACAAACATCAGATATGGTAAATGGAAGCTCAAGCATGAGAACCTGTGAGGCTCATTCTCTGTTAGTGTTGTTTGAGCTTTCACAGGAACTGTTTGTTTGCTGATCACTGTTTGTGAATATAAGACTAATTTCAATAAGGTAACCATGTCTCGTCAGAAATTTGGACAAAACTGCTCAATTCCTATAGATTAATTTTACACTCTCTTTATGAACTTTTTGAAGCATCAAAGTGGTAGCTGTGTGGACTCAATGGATGGACATAAATCTCTGTTTTCACTAAAGTATATTCACTTTTGTTTCAAAGATGAGCAAAAGACTTACGGGCGTGGAACACAATGAGGGTGAGTAAATGATGTCAGGATTTTCATTTTGGGTGAACTAACCCTTTAAAGTACATTTCATCATCAAAAGTTACTAGTTTATACATTCATCATTGCAATTAACTTTTTCCACTCTTTTTTCTTTAAACAAATTTTAGTTTTTGCTGTTTACAGTCCCGCACCTGCACCAGTATTGAAACCCATCTCAGTCAGAGGGAGGACCTGCCATACCTACTGCTATTGAGAAGGATCAAGGGCAGGATCACCTTATGTGGTCAGACAAGCTTCTCATCCCTTCTGAAGGAACCAGCTCCTTGAGTACTATTGAACTCTAAGTCCACTATGTTTTCAACCTGTTGAGTAGGTCCTTTTCAATGTCTTTATCTTCCTGCTACACTAGTCTACAACATTGATGTTGGTCATACCAGTGAGTTGCCAAGAGGAAAGGAATTGCATGCAAAGCATTGACAAACTTTTGACAAAACACTTTTCAGAGCATCATGTTGTGACGAGTGGGGCGGGGCCGAGAGCCGTGGGAACGGAGCGGCTGGACTTCTCTCGTCTTCCACTGTCGTCGCTCCTCTGTGGGACTCGAGACCGGTGAGTGGTGCAGGTGTAGCTCATCATCATTAACTCCACCGGCCTCGCTCCGTTCCCACGGCTCTCGGCCCCGCCCCACTCGTCACACATGTATTTTAATTACAAAGATATTTTAAGTTGAGAGTACTTCTAACAGCCAGCATTTTGAAGTTTTACAGGTCTTTTGACCTGCAGACTTCACGTGTGATATGATGGTGAATTTGTTTTAAGTGTTCTTTTTAAGTTTTTGAAAATAAAGGTTCAAACTGATACAACGTGTTGGCTGTTATTGAATATACACATGCATTTGTAGTTGAACTGAATGCAGATCACATTTAATGACAAATCAGGGTTAATATGAACACTATATTAGTCTGGAAATAACTCCCTTGGTGATAAGTTATGGACACACCTAGTGTAGTTTTAACACTATTAGTGTTTTCCCTCCTTTTTTACACCAAATTAGTGTTAATGGTGAACACTTACAGTGTTGTTCTAACTCTATGCAGTGTTAAAAAAGTAACACTATTTCAAGTGTTAGTTTAACTCTATTTAGTGTGGACCTATATAAACCCAGAAAAAGTGTTAATTTTTACACTGTGAGTGTGAATTTAACACTTTCAAATTTGCTGTGTACTGTACTAATGTTTGGGGTCAGTACAATTTTTGAAAGAATTAATAAATTGATCAAAAATGACAGTAAAGATATAATGTTAAACTATTTTCAATTTTTGTCTATTTTAAATAAATGCTCATTTCAATATTATAATATGCTATATCATTAATATTATAAATGCAGTTCTTTTGTATTTCATATTTCTATACATCAAAGAGTCCTTTGTGCAAATTTTAAGCAGCAAAAGCTGTTTTCAACATTGATAATAATCAGAAATGCTTCTTGAGCAGCAAATCGGCATATTATTATGATTTCTGAAGATCATGTGACACTGAAGACTGCAGTAATGATGCTGAAAATACAGCTTTGATCACAGAAATAAATTACAGCTTAACACATATTCAGATGTAAAACAGTTCTTTTAAACTGTAATAATATTTCACAGTTTTTACTGTATTTTTGATCAAATAAATGCAGGCTTGGTGAGCAGAAGAGACTTCTTTCAAAATAAAATAAAATAAATAAAGTACAATTAATTAAAAAAATAATAATAAATAAATACATAAATAAAATAAAAAAATATAAAAAAAAAAAATATATATATATATATATATATATATATATATATATATATAAATAAAAAATAAACGAATAAATAAATACAATTAAATAAATAAATAAATATAAATAAATAAATGAATAAATAAATATAAATATAAATATAAAGAAATATAAAGAAAAAAAAGAAAAAAAAGAAAAATAAATGAATAAATATAAATAAATAAATAAATGAATAAATAAATATAAATAAAAATAAATGAATAAATAAATAAATAATAATAATAATAATAATAATAATAATAAATAAATAAATAAAAAGATAAATCTGTTGTTGTTTACTGATATGAGTGTTTCTCCAGACTCTGTGGATGGGCTTCAGCAGGGAGCAGTGCATCACTCTGCACACGATCTCAGCTCCTCTCTCCGTCTCTCGCAGATCTTTCAGTAAGGCTTTTGCTCGGAAGGTCCTGGGCAGAGTTAGCAAAGGGCCCCAGAGCTCCGCTCCGTCTGTGATTTCCCGCTCGCCGTCCTCCTCTCTCTCTCTCTCTCTCTCATCCACACGCAGCCATCGGACAGAGACGTCCGGAGGATAGAAGCCCGTGACGTCGCAGGCCAAGCTCACCGGACGCTCCTCAGAGCAGACGATCTCAGAAACCGAGGGCTGTTTTATGAACCCTACGAAACAAAGACAGTTATCTGATCTTCTTAATGAATTTACAGCCTATTTTTGGCTGCTTACTGCATATCGTGCTGTATTATATACCTATAAAATCAAGTCAGATTTATTTTATAACACTTTTCACAATTTACTTTGTTTCACAGCAGCTTTACAGAATATCTTGATCTTAGTATTTGCAATAATCAAATATCTTACAGTCATATTTAGCAGATTACAGACATTCTGCAGATTGATAAAGCCTCAGTTTTGAGGATTTTGATTTATAATATAACATTATGGATACCAGACTGCTGACTAGTTGTTCTGTAACCAGACAAAATTGATATTTTCTGACAGTATCTGGCATCTGGGGCTGGATGTCTATTATCTGGCGTGGAGGCATGATCTAACAATGCGGATGAAGTTGGAGATACTTATATATCCAACTTTATATAAAGAGCTGGGCGATAATATACACAGAAAAATAAGGGTTTAAAATTGTACCTTTTTGGGTACAACAGCTTGTTCCTGGAGCAGTACCCTTAAAATGACATATTTGTACCTTTTTTACCCCTAATAGGTACATATTAGTATTAGAGTAGTAATTAGAGTAGTAATACGTACCCTTAAGGTACTACTATGTACCTATTAGGGGTAAAAAAGGTACAAATATGTAATTTTAAGGGTACTGCTCCAGGAACAAGCTGTTGTACCCAAAAAGGTACAATTTTAAACCCTTATTTTTCTGTGTTTTGTGATAAAATGAAAAAGAAAAAAAAAACAAGCAGCTGAGATTTGTTATATAGGATATATAGCTTTACCTGAGAGCACTGTAGCTAAAGTATGGTGTACTTTACACATTAACAGAAATTTTTACAATAACAGTTTTGCATGCTTTAATCTAGTTTTGTGTTTAAATGTCTCAACTCTTAGCATTCTGTTAAAATAATGAATAAAAAAGGAGTTTTTGTGACTGATATCCATTAAGTAGAAGTAGAAGTTGAGCAATGCACTGGGATGCAATATTCAGCACATTTTGTTCAATGAAGTAGGTCCTTTTTGCTATTCTAGAAAATGTTCATACTGTGCAACGTACAGTATATACTGCAGAAATAATAGTTTGATAGTTTAATAGAGTCGAGTTCTGGAAGTAAAACTTGATTTTTTTAAGATAATCTTTAAAGACTGATCTACTGTGAGCTCTGAGGTTATTAATCAATGGTATATGCCTCTGTTGAAACCATCAGTCCACAGTATTTCAACTTATTTTTTTAAAGAAATGTGTTTAACAGCATAACTCCTGGTAAAAACTACATTACCCATGATTCTGCAAAGAACTCTCCACCAATCAGAGAGTCGTAGAGCAAACTGCTTCAAAAGAGCTCGCAGTGATTGTTTCCCTACATAAAGCACCACAAATTATGTATTTAATCCAAATTATTGTTTTTAATCAAATTATGTTATTCACAGTACTTAATTCAGCACTATTTCTATTCTATACTTGTTTTCTATTATTGATAATATATAAAAAACTTGACCCTCTAACTGTCACGGTCGCTGGAGCAAGGAACGAGGAGACGTGGAGTACACAAAAACGAGAGGCTTTAATCCGACAGTGGGGTACATAGGAGACACAGAAACACATGGGATGACATTCAAGGACCAACAAACACTAACTGAAAGGACTGGGGCTTTTAAAGACAGGGTAACGAGGGAACTAAGGAGACACACCTGGGATCAAATTAAACAATCAGACTGGGGAGAAACTGGGTCACAGGGAGCACAAACACAACAAAACAGTCCACAATCCTGACACTAACACTAGCACTCTCCATTTGTTTTTCAATTCTATCTACTTGTTTTCTCTTTTATTATTATAAAACAAATAATAATAAATTAACCCTCTAACATTAGCTCTCTCTATTCTATTATAAAAAAAAAACATAGATACTTGTACTATAAGTACTTATATCACAGCACTTATATAGTGTTGCTTTCTTGTTGGTTTGCTTGCTTCTATTGTACGTCCATCCTAAATAGGGCTGGGTATCGAGTTCGATACTTTTTAGGCACCGACCGAATTGCCTCGATACCACCGAGTATCGAAAAACGTCTTGTCGTTCGGTACCAAGTTTCGATACCTAAGGGGTTAATCTCATCAACGTCAGTGAGGCAATACCTGCAGCACTAGGTGTGTTCGACTAGAAGCGGCGCGCCGCAGATTGATCAATGTTTGACATCCGCGAGAGCGATTCAGAAGCGTACGGATCAGTCTGCTCTCCACATCGCGCGGTTCGTTTACTACACACAGACTGAAGCGCTCGCAGTCTGCCGTCTAAATGAGGACATAAACACATGAACAACATCTCCAGAACTGCTCTGAGAGTCACTCCATGAGCATTTTACCATTTGATTTGAGTAAAACTATCCTCATATCATATACACACAGAACTGCTTTCCTGTAGCACAAATGGTAGAGCATGGCGCTAGCAACGCCAAGATCATGGGTTCGATTCCCAGGGAAAGCAAAAGCTGATCAAATGTAAAACTGTAACTTGAATGCAATGTAAGTCGCTTTGGATAAAAGCGTCTGCTAAATGCATAAATGTAAAATGTAACTGTAAAGGTATTCACGGCAACCCGTCAAAATAAAAGTTTGGTTTAATTTGGAAGACACTGCGGCAGAAATATATTAATATTGTTCTGCAGAGTGTACATACTGCTACTACTAGGCTACTATTAAAACTTTATTTTTTAAAAGTAATGATCACACAACATTTCTTCCATGTTTTAATTGTAATAGTAAAATATTGTTTGCCAAAATAAATAAATAAAGTTTGATTTTCAATAATTTAAAAGATAAATTAAATTAATGTTGTATGCCTTCATTTGAAAACCAGATACAGAATTTCTGAGGGAAAATAAAACATTTCATAACGCTATTTTAAGAATAAATTTGAATAAACTAAGTAGTTTTATGCATTCAAATAATTAGACATACTACAACACAGAATTTAATAACAATAAAACATATGGTGAAAGAAAATAAAACACCCACTTATGAAAGTCTTTAACCTAGAATAAATGAATATAAATGATGATTCTGTCTGAGCTATGTGTTTTAAAACGAACACGCACGAGTGTAAACTGAAAACTATTTGAGCTTTATTAAAATTATTTGCACTGATTTATTGTGTTGGATATATTTCTTTGTGCAGTGTCTCAGGAGATGAGTCTTAGTCTGTATAAATGTCAACAAGCTGAAAAAAATAAAACCAAAGTTTTTTGAGATAATGTAATATTGTTAAAACTGAATTCATAAAATTGGTATCGAAGAAAGTATCGTTCAGGAACCGGTATCGAACTCAAGGTATCGGTATCGAAAATTTTTGAACGATTCCCAGCCCTGGTCCTAAATGATTAAATGTAAATGTCATGAGATTGCAGTTCATTCCCTCTATAAAGCTGTTAAGTTCACAGTCTTCTACTTTTGTCTTTTTGTCCAATTTTCAACTACTTTTGAGCAGGTGCTGAGGGGGTGCTAGATCAATGACAGGGAGCTGGGCAATTAATAGTAAATATGACCAAAACAGGTTGTTATTATTATATTTTTTTTATAGGAATAATAAAATCGCCATATAGGCACATTTCAAATGTTTATGAGGAATGTGGGAGTATTATCGCGCTGTTTGACATGGGGGCGCGCACGCAATCATTTTTATTAATTTTTTTTTCCTGCAGAAAGAGCTTATACCCTTCATTTTTGGATGTGCTTTCTGTCGTCTCACGCAGTCTCCGTGAATGGAGCGCGTCACAACAATGAACCAGCTCATAAATCTGCAGAAAGCTTGAAAACCAGTTCAAATAAAAAACAAATCTTCTCTGATTATGTAGTCCGTATAGGTGCATTTCTCTATTAAAGGCACGTCCACTGTGGAGACGGAGAGTCTGAGAAAGCACTAGTTTATTAATAAATAATTAAAATGTCTTATTTTTCCCCGAAGCATTCATAATCGTTACTTTAGCCAGTGCTTTGCGGCAAGCTTTATGCGTGCGTTTGAGCGTGGAATAATACGCCTAAATGCCTATATTAAAGGATGGTTTAGTAGGTTATTATACTAATCAATTTAATATAAACTGACTAGCTGACTATAAAAATCTTTTCAGGTCAGTCAGGGGCAGGCCTACTTGGCACAAGGATCCGATCCATTTTTAAAATAAAATGCTGACATTACGTGCGACTGCAAATCACATTATTGCATTGCAGTAGTTATGCATGTGTAATGAGTTTTTATGGGGTGCTATGGGGCCCATGTTCATTGCTTATAATGTTCTAATGAAGGCTTTTTTTAAATCCCTATGGGAAAAATGAATGGAAAAATACCTCCAGCACCAAGAGCACTAATGCACTTTATCTGATTCACAAGGTCACCTCTGGTCTGGCGAGTGAGGGGCTGTTTGAGGGCCGTGTGGTGGACGCTGACCCACACCCGGGTCTCTCCTCGCTCCAGCTCCGCGGCGGGGAGCCTGCACTGACTCAGGGCCGAGAAGAAGCCTGCAGGGTCCGGCCGAGGGGCCGCCAGCGCCTGCGGGACAGACACGGGGCTCAGCTCGCCGCCCTCACAGAACCAGCGGAAGGTGATGATGTCCGGATGAAAGCCAGAGGCGTGGGCCGTCATGGTCACAACGCCTGGGAGAGAAAACCTTCTGTAATGAGTTTGAACAAAGCTTGAGAATATATATTTTTTTAATTTATTGTTTTTATAATTATTATTACAAAAAAATTGTATTCCTCATTTTTATTTATTTTATTTTTTATGACTATTTTACTTTCTTTCAATGTACAGCACTTTGAATTACCATTGTGTGTGTAATGTGCTATATAAATAAACCTGCCTTGCCTAATGATGCATTCCCTTACTAAAAAGTAGTATACTTCAAGTGTATTGTTAAGTATACTTAAGTAAAGTTCAAGTATATTTTTAAGTATACTCTATGTAGTAAGTATACAAATATCAGTGTTCTAGTATGTACTTGTAAGTGTACTATTTCAATACTCATTGAGACTAAATCGGCCCACTTTCTAGTATATAAAAGTATACTTTAAGTATAACAGTAGTAAACTTTGACTAGTTTACATCAATGTTTTTAGCTAGTACTGCAACTATACTAAAAGTGAACTTATAGATATACTGATAGTTTACTAATTAAATACTTGTAGTAGCATTTTTAGTACACTTTGAAGTATAGTCTACTAGTTTAGTAGTTTTATACTGCAAGTATACTCGTTAAGTGAACTATACATCATACTTTAAGTATACTACTATGTCCCTATTTAGGTATTAATTTGTATATACAGTATTTTGTTATATGAATATCTGAACATACAAAACATCAAAATAAAGAACAGAGTAAACAATAACATTTTATTCTAGTTTCATGCATTCTTTTTTGAAACACTTGAATGTGGGTATGTTTCATAAATAAAGAAATAAACAACATTTTGAACAAAAAGCTGAAAAAAGACTATGAATATGATTCAGAATGATAATCAAAACGTAGATGGAGTCGATCAACACCTCAAAGCTTGACGGTGATTATTATCTCTTCATTGGTGATATTATATTCATAACGTTACACAGTTTTGATGCTGTTTTATGTCTGATGATGTGTTTGATTACATGTGAAGCATCTGTTGTTTCGGTTTCTTCTTCACTTGTGTTTTGTGGTAATTCTGTACAGTAGATGTGTTCTAGCGCCCCCTACCGTATAACAATGAGCACAAGTATAGCTCAAATATATTTAGACTTTTTCTAAGTATGTCAAGTATACTTAAATGTAATTTTCTGAGAAATACATAAAGCCCATTTCTGAGAAGTACATAAAAAGTAGACTAAAAGTATACTTTCCTATTTTTAGTTTAAAAGAAGTATACTAATAGCACACTTGAATAAACTTCTTTTTCGTAAGGGTTTACATCATTTGCACTATTTTAATGTGTGCACTTTTTGTCATACTGTACCTCCTTCCTCATTTGGCTCTGAGAACTGGATCTCTGAAACTTCAGGTGGTGCTAAAAAACAAAAAACACTGACTTGTAAACATGATGGAATGAAATAGATCGAAACATGAATCTTACTTTACATGCTAAAGGAGAACACAAATCTAGAAACAGGAACCAGCAGGTGCAAGCGATAGGGTCACCAAACCTCACCTCAACATTTCTGGGTCGAGTTTCACTCGAAAATACAGACGCTAGAAAAACAAATGATGCTTTGCTTATGAAAATGAAGGTTATTTTAGGACCATAAAGTTTTTTAAATCAGGTTCTTACAGCTAGGGCATAAAAAAACAACATTTTATGAAATGTAATAATTATATTTTGCTTAAATATTTTCGGATATACATACATATACATGTATACATGTATATATATATATATATATACACACACACGCACACATATATATATTTAATTCAATCCAATTCTCATAATTGTAATGTAAAAAGAAAAACATCACAATATTTTATTAAATTGAAAAATGTTTTGCTTTATGAAAATGAAGTTTATTTAGGATCCATTTCTCATAACTGAATTGCAAAACAAAAAATGTTTAATTAAATATATTATTTTTTTGTAGAAATATTTATAATATTTTTATTTGTTACACTGCCTATAATTTATTACATTTCCTTAAGAATAATAGGAGTTACAAAACAAAGAGTGTCTAAAAATGTGATTAATTGTCATGAGAACGATCTATCTAATGCAAAAATTATAACTGTGATAATACTAATATGAGGCCTGGCTAATATTCTCCTATTAGCTTCACAGGAGAAAAGCCAGCTGCAGATAATTCATGAGCGACCTCTGACCTAGAATAGTAAACTTGTCCGACACTCTCTCGGCCACAATCTTGTCTTTGCCCTTATACGAGATGTGGCATTTGAAGACTGCACCCTTGTGAATGGACAGGTGGGGTATAAATGTGACGGAGGAGAACAGCTGCTTCACGGAGCTGGAGGACGAGCGCGGAGACATCTGAGTGTGCAGCTTGTAGTATCCAGAGGCGGCAGCAGAGGGCAGCAGAGAGCTTTTCTCCGACACCACAGACACTCGAGAGCTGCGAGGAGCGTAGGCTGCTGAGCAAAAAGGACCGCATTTGTTCTCTGTGAGAGAGACAGGGTGAGAAAGAGAGAAAGGGCGAAACATACACATTTATGATCATACTGGTTAATAATTTGCATAAGGTAAGAAAGATCACATGTGCAAAACCACCACTTTCATATCTACTAGATCTGTAACTTTAATATCATTTGCATTTGTCCCTTCATGAAAATAGTGCAGAAACAATGCATTTAATGTCAATTTCAAACATCAATAAAGTAATAGAACTAGTTATTCATTAGTCTGTGTCGACTAGTTCCGAATCATGTGTTGATCACACATTGCACAAAATTAATTTGTCCACAATCAAGTTAAGCATCATTAGATTTGCATGATAAACTGTAATGGCCAAAAGGTTCGCCTACAGTAAAGATTGAAGGTGAATGATTGACTGACTGATGTTAACTATTAATGATTGACATTAGCTGACTGATACCTCTGTATGCAGTGTCTGTGATGGGAACATCATTGAGAAACCATGTGGCCTGTACTCTCTCTGCCAACCTGCCTTCCACACTGATGGTGACTCTGCCTTTCTTACCCACAACCACCCGGGGGGGCAGAACGATCGCCGAGATGTTCAGAGACTTCAGCTTCTCTGAGGAAAAGAGATGTGAGTGTGTTCATTCAGCTGTTCATTCAGTGTTCAATTAGCAGCTGCCCTGAGCTGTGACATTAAAGAAAGTTCAGCCAAAAACTCTGCCATCATTTACTCACCCTCACTGAGCTTCTTTCTTCTGTTGAACAAAAAAGATCATTTGAAGACTGTGGGAAACCAGACAGTTGCTGGTAGCCATTGACCTCCATAGCAAAAAAAAAAACACTACGGAAAACAATAGGGACCAGAAACTGCTTGGTTTCCAACATTCTTCAATATGTGAGTGAGTGTGTGTGAGAGAGAGAGTGTGTGTGAGAGTGTGTGTGTCCCCACAAGGATAGTAATACCAGTAAATTTTGACTTTGTGGGGACATTTTTAGGTCCCCAAGAGGAAACAAGCTAATAAATCGTACAGAATGAAGTTTTTCGAATATCTAAAAATGCAGAAAGTTTCCTGTAAGGGGTAGGTTTAGGTGTAGGGTTGGTGTAGAGTGATAAAAATACAGTTTTACAGTATAAAAACCATTACGCTTATGGAGAGTCCCCATAAAACATGGAAACACAACGTGTGTGTGTGTGTGTGTGTGAGTGATGAAAGAAGTTCATATAGGTTTGGAACAACTAGACGGTAAGTAAATGTTTAAAAATGTCTATAATTTTAAAAGATTTGCAATTTCTTTGTGGCTTTCTATGAATGTTATTTCATCAGGTTCTTTTGGATGCACACCAATGGAGAAAGATGCTTTCTATCCCAGAATCATGCAGTTACAGCATCTACCACCAGGGCTATGATGAGCAGGGCCATGCTAACAAAGAAAATCTTGATTTATCGCTTATATATAGAGTGACGAGTCACATTTACAGCTCAGGTGATTGGCTCAAATGTTTTTGAACAGCAAATATGGATGCATTTACTTCCCATTCTTTCAGGGATGAAACGACTCCCATTGAAATGAATGGGGCTGCTAACAGAAAGCCTTCTGCTTGTATCTTAAGTCACTGGTGTGTTACCAGACTTACCATCCCTTCTTTTCCAAGAAAATCCAAAGCAAAGCAAAAGAACCAGCGTGAGTGAAATGATCATCATTGCTACCGAAGCCTTGGCTGAGTTATTCAGGCCTGGGTTTTGCACTGAAAGAGATGAGAGCAGTAAAATTAATAAGAACTCCACCTCTAGCTATATACCTATTTCTACACTATTTCACACACTTTACCTTTAATCCATTTAACCCTTGTGCAACCTTTTGGACATTTCTGTCCTTTTCAGTTTTGTTTTGTTATTTATTGGCAGCTGCATAAATTTTGGCTCAGGTGTGTATTTTTATTGGAATTTTACTATTTCACCCCCATTTCCTTTAATAAATCTGTTTTGCACTCGGTACAAAAAATAGTTCCTCTCAGGACCTTTTGGACAAAAATGTCCCCATTGAAACCCATTAAAACTGCTATTTTTAATCGCAGTGCCATTTAACTGTAAAATGATGCAATTTTTGTTAATAGGCTTTCATTCTGTTGGCAAGGCTTTAGAATTATTATTTTTAACTATTTTTTATCAGATGGTGCCATTTTTTTCAGGTTTGGTCTATAAAGCAAATACTCACTTTATTCCTGTTTTCTGCTTCTGCATATTATAGAGCCAGTTGGAAAATAATGCAGCTATAATTGTGTGGGTGTGTTGGTATAGATGTCAGAGTGTGGTTTGTATGTGTGTCTTAAAAACAAATGTGTGTGTTCTTGTAATTTTTGAGAGATAAACTCTACTGTAAATTACAAATCCAAGCACTGTGTGCACCAGCGGAGTTTTGCTGGCATCTAATGAGGAAAATTTGGTACTGCGCCCAAACAAAATCTTACTGAAAGCAAATTTTTTGAGATATCAACCTCAAATTTGGAACACAACTCGTTTAGATTTATGGCTTTGATTTTCTAGCAGGTTTAGAGTTCAACATGTTTCATAAAATATATATTTTTATATAAAATATTGTTCATAAATCATATCATCATCAAAAATCAACTTTTTTTTGGTTTCACTTTTTAAACTTTTTCTTACTTCAGCAATAATCTGCCATGGGTCCTCTTTAAAATGAGACCAAACTTAACTCTGTGCTCCCAAGCTTAACATTTTTATAATCGTTTTATGACATGGATATTTTTGTCCACTATGGACCTATGTGTAACTTTTTTTATTGATGCACAAGGGTTAAAACACAACACTAGTCACTGTAGACCAGAGGAGTCCAGTGCTGCTCCTGGAGGGTTTAGCTCTAGTCCTGATTAAACACACCTGAACCAAGTGTACCCTTCACATTCAAAGGGGCTGTTTGAGGTGCCCAGTTTTACACACTTTGGTTTGGGACAACCATTCAATATGACTGCCATGACTGTTCCCACTCTAAAGTGCCCTTTGGAGGCAGATTTATCCTGTTTGGATTGCAGTGAAGGTCTTCCAGATCACTAGAAACCTCCAGCTAGGTGTGTTGGAACTAAACTGCAGGAAAGTGGCCCTCCAGGAGCAGGACTGGACACCCGTGAAGCAGACTCTTTCCTTTGAGTCTGTTCTCAATGCTGATTGGGTCATAAAGCACAATAAAGCTTGGCATAGTGTAGCATTATATTACTGTACATAAGAAGCAAAGTCATATGTCCAATACCTCGTGGGTCAATGGCGGAGAGGTTGATAGCTGCATAGGCAGGTTCTTGCACATTGGGCTGCTGGGCCACACACTGCACCTCTCCTCCTCTGCTCCTCTCCACCGCACTCAGGGTGTGATACTGATGTTTCCCATACATCCCTTCCTCATTCTGGACGGACAAAGGATGGTTGGGAAGAACCTTTCCATTCTGGATCCAGAGAATGGACATGTTGTCAGGGTAGAATCCAATGAGGTCGCAGGAGAGGGTGAGCGGAGAGGAGTGGGAAGCGGAGGGAACAGCAGAGAGAGAGACCTTTGGGAGAACTAGACAGAGAGAGACAAGATTTGACCGCCAGAGCTGGATAAAGTGTAGACTGGTTTAGAAAAGTAGAACAACCATAAACCAGTGGTGAGCGGTGACTTCTTTACCTGGGTATGCTATCTAATTTATAAGAGACATCAAATAAAAAACACCAAGTGTAAAGTGTCAATATAAAAGCAGGCCTTTGTCAGGAATATCTATTCGGTGGCAAAGCATTCCCAAATTCTGAGACACACACATTTATACATGTCACCAAATGCAAGAGAAAAACAAATGGTTAGTTCTGCTTCATGTACAACCCAAATTCCGGAAATGTTGGGATGTTTTTTAAATTTGAATAATATGAAAACTAAAAGAATTTCAAATCACATGAGCCAATATTTTATTCAAAATAGAACATAGATAACATAACAAATGTTTAAACTGAGAAATTTGACAATTTTATGCACAAAATGAGCTCATTTCAAATTTGATGCCTGCTACAGGTCTCAAAATAGTTGGGACGGGGGCATGTTTATCATGGTGTAGCATCTCCTCTTCTTTTCAAAACAGTTTGAAGACGTCTGGGCATTGAGGTTATGAGTTTCTGGAGTTTTGGTGTTGGAATTTGGTCCCATTCTTGCCTGATATAGGTTTCCAGCTGCTGAAGAGTTTGTGGTCGTCTTTGACGTATTTTTCGTTTAATGATGCGCCAAATGTTCTCTAGTGAAAGATCTGGACTGTAGGCCAATTCAGCACCGGACTCTTCTACTACGAAGCCATGCTGTTGTAATAGCTGCAGTATGTGGTTTTGCATTGCTGCTGAAATACACGTCCTCTGGAGGGGAGCATATGTTGCTCTAAAACCTTTATATACCTTTCAGCATTCATAGTGCCTTCCAAAACATGCAAGCTGACCATACCGTATGCACTTATGCACCCCCATACCATCAGAGATGCTGGCTTTTGAACTGAACGCTGATAACATGCTGGAAGGTCTCCCTCCTCTCGGCGTACGTGATTTCCAACAAGAATGTCAAATTTGGACTCGTCTGACCATAGAACACTTTTCCACTTTGAAACAGACCATTTTAAATGAGCCTTGGCCCACAGGACATGATAGTGCTTCTGGACCATGTTCACATATGGCTTCCTTTTTGCATGATAGAGCTTTAGTTGGCATCTGCAGATGGCACGGCGGATTGTGTTTACCGACACATCCAAAAAGGTCTTCGGCCTTGTCCCTTACGCACAGAGATTTCTCCTGTTTCTCTGAATCTTTTGATGATGTTATGCGCTGTAGATGATGAGATTTGCAAAGCCTTTGCAATTTGACATTGAGGAACGTTGTTTTTAAAGTATTCCACAATCTTTTTACGCACTCTTTCACAGATTGGAGAGCCTCTGCCCATCTTTACTTCTGAGAGACTCTGCCTCTCTAAGACATCCCTTTTATAGCTAATCATGTTACAGACCTGATGTCAATTAACTTAATTAGTTGCTAGATGTTCTCCCAGCTGAAGCTTTTCAAAATTTCTTGCTTTTTCAGCCCTTTGTTGCCCCCATGACAACTTTTTTGAGACCTGTAGCAGGCATCAAATTTGAAATGAGCTCATTTAGTGGATAAAAATGTAAAATTTCTCAGTTTAACATTTGTTATGTTGTCTATGTTCTATTGTGAATAAAATATTGGCTCATGTGATTTGAAAGTCTTTTAACATTTCCAGAATTCGGGTTTAAACACTAGTTTTCGGTAATCAAGATCTGGAAGCAACAGTACATTTTTCCACTTGGGCGAGCAATTTGCAGACAGCTTTCCTTAAATGTGAAATCATGCTAAGAAACCTATGAGAATGCAGAACAATGAGGACAATCCATAGCAATGGAACACAGGCGCCACAGCTGTTGTGAATCTGCTCACCTGACTCCCTTCATAAATACCACAAATTCACAGAAATCTACCGTCATTTGGCAAATAAATAATTTATGGACAGTTACACACGTATTCCCAACATTTTATTACATGAGCCTTATGTTGCTCTCAAATGACAATGGAATAGTAATGTTAATATTTAGCCAGTTCCCTGAACTCATGCTCTTAAAAAGCTTGGTATTCAGAGCATTCGCAGCTTACATGGACTGCACATCCCTGGCATAAACTATCCATAACAAATCCTGGTAGTTTTGCCCCAATTTAGCAAACTGACAACATCAAGGAGGTATCTGCAAGGATGCAATTGCAACTGAAGCCTTTTGTGAGGCAAACTCTACAGCATGTGCACAGTTCCACAAAATGCTTGCGACACTTGCACCAGCTTGCAACTGACAAAGTGTTGATGAATGCGTTGTGAAATGTGTGCAACTTACCGTGGCCCAGTAGTGCACAACAAAACGAAATTAAAAAAGCAAACATAAGCTCACAACACATGACCACTAGGGGGCAGTGTTGGCAGTGAAACACTGATACTTCCTCGAGACACCACAAAATTGATCTTAATATGTGTAATTGATTTTTAAATGAACATGTTTTCACTGAATGTTTTGATATGTTTTGGCTCTGGATATAATACTGTTGATAAAGTGCGACGGTGAAATCACCATGAGCTTCATGTGTGTTTGAGTTTGTCTAGTAGAAAAAATATGCTATTCATATAAACAGAGACACGCGGCACATGCAGCCTTATAAGAGACAAGCATGCTTTGACTGGCTGTTGTCGTGTGTATTTCTGCTGTGTAAAAACCTTAACATCTTATGCTGTGGGTGAAACTCATGTCATGTAATAGTTTGTGACATCCTTCTCTCTGTTCTTAAGTTGCCAGTTATATACAATACAATACAATACAATTTGATTTATATAGCACCATTTTCAAAACAACCGGAGTTGACTAAAGTGCTTTACAACACTATACTACAATAGGCAAATTAAAACACAGCAACAGAGAAGAAGAAGAAGAAAATAATACTTAAATATTCACAGAATATACACAAGCTGTAAACATGTGTGGCATTCCTAAGAACAAGGTCAGAGGCAATTTGTCATGAGATATCAAACGCCAGCAAGAATAAATAGGTATTTAGAGTGGACTTAAAAACAGACAAGGTTGCGGCAGTTCTGATGTGAGAGGGGAGACTATTCCAAAGTTTTGGGCAGACAACAGAAAAGGTACGGTCACCTCTCGTTTTTAGCCTTGTCCTAGGAACATGCAGCAGGTCAGAATTAGTAGATCTGAGCGATCTCGACAAAGTATGTTGCTGTAACAACTCAGTTAAGTACAGTGGAGCCAGATTGTGAAGAGATTTAAAAACAAATAGTAGAATTTTAAAATCAATTCTGTACTTTATTGGAAGCCAATGAAGTGAGATTAAAACCGGTGTAATACTCTCATATTTGCACTTTCCAGTAAGAAGCCGAGCTGCTGTGTTCTAGACTAACTGCAGAAGAGAGACACAGGACTGAGGAACACCAGCATACAGAGAATTACAGTAGTCAAGCCTAAATGTAACAAATGCGTGTATTGCGATTTCAAGCTTCTTTAATGATAGAAACGACTTCACTTTGGAGAGAAGCCGGATATAATAAAAACAGGACTTAACAATGGTACTTATCTGCTTGTCAAATTACAAGTTAATTTACAGCCAGTGATAAAAATAGATGTAGATAAAAACATAAATACTAAGAGCAGCAGACGGCATGCCAAACACAGAGGCGCCATCTTGAATCTTGATTCCGGTATATATATTCAGGTATTATATTCATATATTCAGGCATTATTATACACATCAGTATAAGGATCTATCTTCACTTTAGGCGGCCGTGGTACATTATAAAAGTAGCCCAAAAAACCTCAACCCGCGGCTCTGTAATTTTACCCACGGATGCAAACCGCGACCCTGGAAATACTGGACCGCCCAGCGGCGCCCACGAATACTCGTGACATGTGCACAATTGCCCGTTTCTGCAGACCAACTGCCCCCTTGTGGTAGGGAGCATTTCCATTGTGTTGTCGCTTAATTGCGTTGTGTTGTGAGCTTATGTTTGCTATATGGTTACACTTTATTTTGATAGTCCACTTTAGACATTCTACTAACTATAAGTAACTTTGCAACTACATGTCAACTAATTCATTAATTTGCAACTACATGTCTACTAACTCTCAGTAGGGTAGGTTTAGGGTTAGTAGAATAAGTTGACATATACTTGCAAAGTTTCTTATAGTCAGTATGTTGTGTGATCAAAATAAAGTTGTAACAGAGTGAAATGTCTGTCACAGTTTTTCCATAGCCTTAGAGGAATGCAATTAAGAATTCTATGTGTTAATACTACGAGGCACTAGAGGGCGCTCGTTAGACACACCTGGACTGTATAAAAGGTGAACAGTTGTATGAAGAAGTAGTTCAGTTTGGGTAGAGGGAAGGCATGTTTCTTTGTAGCTACCTTGAATTGTTTGGTAGGAAAAGTCCTAGTTGGGAAACCTTTGGTTTTAAGCTCAACATGTGAGTATATTTGAATATTGTCGTTTTTCTTTTATTTACAATATGAGAGGAATGCTTATGTTTGTTTTTGGTATTTTCTATTCAACAGAAGGACTTTTTCCTTTTCCCTCTAATTTCATTCAATCATGTCTGATTGGTACTGTTTAAATTGAGTACTGTTTGGAGTGGAAATGTTTTTGATTCCGATTCTTTGTGGAGACTCATTCATCTAACGTTATCAGTCGGAGTGATCAACTGTAAAGCGGAGGAACATATTTCAACGAACTCAATGTTTTTCTTTGGAAAGAATAACTAATTTTTGCCACAGGATGGATCTTTAAGACGATTTCTTTGGTATAAAATCAAGGACTAGGTTTCGAAAAAGGTTTTTTTTTTTCTCTCTTCTATATAATTAATTTGACAGTTGAACATATTTTTCATTGGGTGAATAAATGTAACAAAGACAAAAGAAATACTGGTTGATGAAGTTCATATATTGCTTTGTTTGATCTTAGTGAAAAACCCTCATTTGTGGCTATTCTAAAAAAAAGAAAGAAAGAAAAGTTACAAAGTGTTAGAAGATATTAAGTCTACTAATATTCTAATGACTGCTAGTTGACATGTAGTTACAAAGTTACTTTACAAAGGGTTACAAAGTTACTTTGTAATGCTAACCCTAAACCTACCCTACTGAGAGTTAGTAGACATGTAGTTACTTATAGTTAGTAGAATGTCTAAAGTGGACTATCGAAATAAAGTGTTATCTGCTTTTTTAATTGCGTTGTGTTGTGCACTACTGGGCTACCGTAGCAACTAATGTGAATAACATCTAGCCGTGTTCTGAACACCTGTGATGTGCGGCGTGAACTCCTCTTGGATGGGCTTCTCCAGGGCTGTGTGCCGCACCTCACAGCCAAAGCTGGTGTTCTGGTCAGACATCTGAGGGATGAAGGTCAGCCAGCTGACCGCGTCGTACAGACCGTCCTCTGTGTGGTTCACCTGCAGCTTTTGGGGTTCTTGGATTTTGTTTCCCGCTCTTGTCCAGGTGAACATGATTTGTGGAGGACTGAAGCTTCTCGCCCAACATTCAACCACAGTTGTTCTTTTCAAAACTACCTCAGGTAAGATGATGGAGACCAGTGGAGGAACTGAGAGATAAATAGAAAGCGACTCTAAGGTTAAGTTTGTTTGTCTGTGGGAAATTGTATTTATACATGTGAATAAGTTGAACATTGGTCTTCTACTTTTCAACTCACCTAACACTGTCAGAGTCACATCTGTAGAGTAACTGGTTTCATTGTAGCTCACCCTGCACTCGTACACCCCCTGCTGGTCTGGAGTGGCATTGTAAACAGTCAGTGGGAAGGAGCCAATGAAGGAGGCAGTGGTGTTCAAGAAGAAGCCTGGTTGAGTGTGGTTCCTCGAAGCGATGACTAAACCGCTGAAGGACCAGGTGATGTTCAAGAGTGAATCATCAACCAGAGGCGGCAATGTAAAGGAGCAGTTGAGGACAGCCAAAGAGCCTGGAGACACAGAGACATCTGCAGAGGAGCCTGAGAATGACAGAACAATATGAAAGGCTCAAAGCCTGTGCTTGATTTAGGTCTGCTTTAAAATTCAACATGGCATATAAAAAATTATGGTTGAATGTACTTCTATAACTAAATATTTTCCGTTTAATATTTATTAATTTACCAGATTCTTTTATCAAAAGCGACAAATGAGCAACACAACAAGAAAAGCACTTGAATGCAGGGGGTTATAATTTTATTAAGTGTACTGCAGTTGTTTTGGATAATACTCATCTTCTATACAATAATTAACTAGGCGTTCTACTAGACCTCTGACTATGTATGACATTATAATTCCCAAGACGAGATAAGACACAAAAGTGTACAAACGGCACAAGACCAAATTCAACATCCAAACCTTGCCTAAACCTTTCTTTGCTTTGGTCATTTGAGTTCAAGTGTTCTCCGCTGTGTTTCTGATTAAAAATATCATTATCTGTTGACAGAGTGCATTAAAAATAAATATTCACAGTAAAAAGTTATTAAAAATGATTCAATTCATAGTAAAAAAGTCGATTTTAATAGTTAATATTAATAACAATAATGAGTCAGTGATAATTGTTGATCAATTTATTCAGTAACTAAGATAATTAATATTTTTCATATAGAAGAAAGGAGGGCATTGGAATGATGTATACTTGAGAAACAAACACCCCATCAGTGCGATGGATGAACATGCACATTTCTGGATTCAAATATGAAACACAGTTATTGTTTCTCCATATTCAGGGTTTAATTATCTTCAATATCGAAGTACAAAGCATTAAAAAAAACAAGATCTCAATATTCAGGAGCAAGTAAGCAACAGCTCATATACCCAGTTTTGTATTTTGTACAACAGACATCACTTTTACTGAGGAAAACATGCATTTTAAACTGCATAAAGTGCCATTTATTTACTCTCAGGATAATTTATTATCTGGGAGACGGACAGCACATGTTTTGCCAGCATTTGCATTGAATCATCAGTGTTTCGTTCTGGTTTATTACTGGTATTCACATGAACAGACACACAGCTTTACATTCAAATATAATAATCCAGTAATTAACATATTAGCAAAGCCTTAAAATAACCTTAATTAAAACAATACATTTAAAGAGAAAAACGTGTTATTGCTGTAATGAGATGCATGGGCTAGTACTTACCTGGCTTTATTAGGCCCAACAACCATAAATAGAACAGGACTTTACACTTCATGGCGATTTACTGGAGTGTGAACATACTCCTTATCATTACTCTATTTCTTTCTTTCATTGCTTCTTGCTCTTTGTATTGCATACTGAGAAACACACTTATATAGGGCAGGGGACAGTAGGCGGGGATCAAGCGGGCAAAAGAAAGATGCTGAGTGCTTGTGAAAAGGGGGTGTACAAACTTTATATCTACTGTTCAATGCAGTCATTCAGTTTGATCACTAAGAGCGAGAGAGAGAGAGAGAGAGAGAGAGAGAGAGAGAGAAGTTAAATGGCGTGAAGAGGGTAAACACGGGCTACTAAGAGAGCGAGAGAGAGAGATCTTCAAAGACACATTTAGGACAGTGGTCACTTAAAATTCAATCTGGCCTCCATCCAATGTTCTGGACTACTTTACATTCATGCTGTATAGTGACCCAACTCAAACTGGGGTTCACCAGCAATCTTGGGTCTCAGTTAGTATAACTGTAAAATAACTGTACTTCCATTTGGAGGAAACGAAGGAGACACTCAATTTCACCATTCAATTTCATCTGTCTCCACCTGTGGTCAAACATTAACTTAATGAAGAGTTTTAGAAGCTTGTGCTATACAATATTTATAGCTCTGCCCACACAGTAACCAGATTTATTAGAGCAGTGGTTCTCAAACTTTTTACACCAAGTACCACCTCAGAAAATATTTGGCTTTCCAAGAACCACCATTATGACCAACATTAAAATGCAGTAGCACTATGAACAGTTTAAAAAATAATAATAAGAAAATAAATAAAAACAGTCAGTTTTATTCCAAATAAGAATATTTATTATTGTTATCCTCTTAAAACATTGTAAATACACAGTTTGAACATTAACCCTGCACTGTGCTTACTTCCAGGTAAATAAAAAACGTATTAAATTAAAATATATTGTACCTAAAAGTGAAATAAAAACTGTACTGTACTTAAATGTTAAAAACTGTACTTGAATAAAGATTAAATGAAAATGTATCGTACTTAACATTTAAGTACAGTAACTTATTTTTATTTCACTTTTAATTAGCTACAATACATCTTTATTTAAGTACAGTACAGTTTATATTTAACTTTTAAATAAAAAAGTACTTCATTAAAAAATAAAATAATAATTAACACAGGCTGAATGTGTCAGGCAGGGCTGGACTGGGATAAAAAATCGGCCCTGGCATATTTTGGTCCAGGCGGCCCACCACCACTTCTCTCTCTCTCTCTCTCTCTGTATATATACTGTATGTATATATATATGATATATACTACCAGTCAAAAGATTTTGAACAGTAAGATTTGTAATGTTTTTTTAAAGTCTCTTCTGCTCACCAAGCCTGCATTTACTTGATCCAAAATACAGCAAAAGCAGTAATATTGTGAAATATTTTTACTATTTAAAATAACTGTTTTCTATTTGAATATATTTTAAAATGTAATTTATTCCTGTGATCAAAGCTGAATTTTCAGCATCATTAATCCAGTCACATGATCCTTCTGAAATCATTCAAATATTCTGATTTGCTGCTCAAAAAAACATTATTATTATTATTATGTTGAAAACAGCGGAGTAGATTAATTTCTTTCAGGTTTCATTGATGAATAGAAAGTTCAGAAGAACAGCATTTATCTGAAATAGAAATCTTTTGTAACATTATAAATGTCTTTATCATCACTTTTTATCAACTTAAAGCATCCTTGCTAAATAAAAGTATTAATTTCCATAACCCCCCCCCCCCCCAAAAAGAAAATGCTGACTCCAAGCTTCTGAATGGTATAGTGTATAATGTCACAAAAGCTTTTTTATTTCAGATAAACACTGATCTTTGGATTTTTCTATTCATCAAAGAATCCAGAATAAAATGTACTCAACTGTTTAAAATCTTGATAGTAATAATAATAATAATAAATGTTTCTTGAACAGCAGATCAGCATATTAGAATGATTTCTGAAGGATCATGTGACTGCAGTAATGATGCTGAAAATTCAGCTTTGATCACAGGAATAAATTACATTTTAAAATATTTTCAAATAGAAAGCAGTTATATTTCAATATTTCGCAATATTAGGCCTACTGCTTTTGCTGTATTTCGGATCAAATAAATGCAGGCTTAGTGAGCGGAAGAGAATTCTTTAAAAAAACATTAAAATCTTACTGTTCAAAAACTTTTTGGATAAGACTAAAACGTCAGGTTCGACAATATCGTGTCTTTTTTTAATTTAAATCTAGATGGAAACCTCCATGTACAGACTTGACTTGGCCAAAAAATCGCGGGGGACGAATTTACGTTTTATTAAAAAGTGTTTGCTTATTCTACACTTATGGCGCGCACACCGTTCCGAGTCCCTATCAAGCACTTTACCGATTCAACTCCTCTCCTCTCCTCCTCCTGCCTGGCTCTTTGGCCCGCATCACTCGCCGCAGAGCAAGCCTGTTCTTGATAAAGCTGCTGTGAAAACGTGGGGAAAGCCGACGAGAAAGAAGTTGCAGAGAAGCGTTCTTTAGGCGTAGCAAAATACTTCATCGCTCCGTCTATAGCGCATTGTGATTGGGTGTTTTACGCTGTCAATACAGGAGACAAACCAATGGGACACTGGCTGTTCGCTGTCCCTGCGTGATGGTCCTTGGCAAATATTAATTAAAAAAAAAAAAAACATTCTGTCGGCCCCTAAAGTGCGTCGGCCCACCGGGAAAATGCCCGGTATGTCCGATTACCAATCCAGCCCTGGTGTCAGGGGTTGATGAGGCACAGACACAGGAAGATGATGGAGATCAATAAAAAGGTATTTTAATAAGTAAATCCAAGAGACAGGCAATAATATCAACATAACAGACGAGAACGGACGAAGACTAACACAGGAGAACACAGGACTTAAGTACTGGAGACAAATGAGATAATCAATCAGACACAGGTGGAAACGAATTAACTAATTAAGGTAACTAAGGAAAACTATGTCAACATGTAACATTTCGCCCCCTCCCGGAACGGCGAGTCCTCGCGCCGACAAAGGTCCAACAGAGGAGGGAGAGTGGGGGTTCACGAGGCGGGCGAGGAGCAGATGAGGGGCAGGCAATGGGAAAGGGGCAGAAACCAAAACAGTCAAAAAAATAAGTCCATGGGGGAGTGGAGGGTGGGAGGAGCCAGGGAGGAGTCCGGAGCAGGAGGAGCCAGGTGGCAATCCAGAGGCCAGCCAGGATGGTGGCCCACGGTGGAGTTGACGGCGGGAGGAGCCATGGTGGAGAAGGGACCGACAACACCAGGGGGCCGACTGATGGAGACTGGAGGTGGAGACGAGGAGACGGAGAGCCGGGGCGAAACTGAGGATCCGGAGGGCCTAGGCGGAGCTAAAGGCTCAGTCGACTGAGGCGGAGGCGGGGATCCGGAAGACCGTGGTGGAGCCGGTGCGACTGAGGATGAAGGTGGAGCTAAAGGGAAGGAGGAGCCTGACAGAGCCGGAGGGACGGAATGACGAGGCTAAGCCAGAGGAGTGGAGTCCCGAGGCGGCGGATGGTTGACAACTGACCAAGGCAGAGCCGGAGGGACGAGGGAGCCCGGTGGAGCTAGTGGGATGATGGGCCACGGTGGAGACGAGGGAGCTAGGAGCCAAGGCGGAGCCGATGGGTCGGAGGACCGAAGTGTAGTCCAAGGCTCGGAGGTTGGAGGTGGAGACAGGGGATCCGCACACCTGGACGGAGCTGGAGACTGGACGTCCTGAGGCTGTGGATCAGAGCGCATGGCAGGTGCTGACTGAGGGTGAGCTGAGGGACTGACAGGCATCAGCGGAGATGGCGGTGAGGGACTATCTGGTTTGAGAGGAGGTGGAAGAGGGAGGTTGGGAGGGAACACAGGAGGACATGAGCTGGGCGTAACCAGCGGAGACGCAGGGGATTCAGGGCTGGACGGAACCAGCAGAGACACAGGAGATTCTGGGGTACAGGGTAATACTTCTCCAAACCAGTCTATCAGGTCCATATCAAAGATGTCCATTAGTTCCTCAATATAGCTCCCAGAAACCAGTTGCAGCTCACCCTCAGTCGCGGGAGTGTGGACAGGGCTTCCCTCCAAGCCCTCGATCGCCACCAAAGCTCCCTCGGGAACGGACGATGTTGCCGGCTCACGCACTTGGTCAGACGATGAGAGAGGCTCAGGCTCCGTGGCGATGGTCGGCTCAGTCGCAGCGGGCTCAGGCTCTCCGTCTGCAGTGGGCTTAGGCAGTAGCTCCGTGCAGCGGGATGACGGCTGACTGTCTCTGGTTTGGGAGTGGGGCTGAAGATGTCCTCATCAGCGGGGCAGGAGGAGAAGTATAGTCCATTATTCTCCAGCACCCACTCCACACATACGGCGAAATTGTCCCGAGGACCGCTCCCGGGGAGGCGTGCCTTAGACCACTCGCTGAGGCTAGAGATGTAGAACACACAAAGCGAGCAGTCTGGATAGTGCGTTAGGCACGCCAATTCCAAAAAATCCCTGGTGTGAGTCTCTAGGGAGCGGTCCCTCTGCTCCGGGCATAGCAGGGCAACATTGGGATTGTCCATGGTGACAGGGAGCTGGGAAAAAAAAGAAACAAAAAGCACCACAAAAAACTGTAAAGGCCCGTTCTTCTGTCAGGGGTTGATGAGGCACAAACACAGGAAGACGATGGAGATCAATAAAAAGGTATTTTAATAAGTAAATCCAAGAGACAGGCAATAACATCAATATAACATAGACGAGAACGGACGAAGACTAAGGGAGAACACAGGACTTAAGTACTGGAGACAAACGAGATAATCAATCAGACACAGGTGGAAACGAATTAACTAATTAAGGTAACTAAGGAAAACTAGGTCAACATGTAACAGTATGTGTAGCTGCAAGTAACAACAATCTGGCCATGTGTCCACGAAAGCCAGCTGAAAACACCCCGCTGTGAGCGCTTGAGAGGGCAGCGTATTTTAGTTTTTTTCAGTTGAGAATGCTGCTATAATATGGAATATCGGCTGAAGTAATATGGCAGATGCATCGCGAACTAAATGTTTCTCCAAGCATTATTTCTCTTAAAGTGTTCCTATTATGCCTTTTCGAATATTACCTTTCATGCAGTGTGTCATGTAGCAGTATGTGAACATAAACTATCTGCAAAGTTGTGAAGCCGACAGTGCACGATAAATAAAGTTATTGTCTATCAAATAAAGAGTCGGCTCGCAATCGCCTAAACGAGTTGTTAGGAATTTGAATCTTATTCTTTTACGGCTGTACGTCACAAAGTAACACATTTGCATAACGTCCGCCCACGTTCTACGTCGCGAACAACTTGCCACAGAAAAATTTCCGTGTGGTTAACATCATGTCGAGAAGACGCTGTATCCTATGCTGTGAGAGTAAATTTGTTTTATCTCATCTTATAATTACCACAAACTTGACACTTACCACTGAGAAACGTCCTGCTCTTGTTGATCAGCCACTTCAACCGTTTCATCATCAGACTCCTGCTTGAATTGGTAAGGTAAAATTGATACCATCTTTTCTATGTATTGACAAGTCTCCAGTCATTCCGTTATGGCAATGGGCGCTTCCTTTCTGACACGCGCTGTATGCTGTAGACCAATAACAAAGGACTGCGCCATCAGACCAATCACAGCAGAGAGGGCTCACGGAGAGGAGGGGTTTAGAGACTGACCAATCACAGCAGTGAGGGCTCACGGAGAGGAGGGGTTTAGAGAGACTGATTCTTCTAACTGCTTCGCATGAGTCGTTTACAAATCATTTAGAAATGAGGTAAAATTAAATCTATTTTTTGAGCAAACTAAAGTGTTTTTTGACCTTGGATGCATATAAACCTGTTTTAGGAGACTCATAAAACAATATTAGCAACCTTAAAAATGGCATAATAGGGGCACTTTAGCAATATTATGATACTTCCATCTGGTAAAGACATAAATACTTGGAGACGAGCAATATTAACTTCTCCATTGTTGTTCAGTCGTAGTACAAGCAGGGTGTGACTGTATTAATCCTGCCCCTCCTCCACTGTGATTGGTTAGCTGACTAAAAAGTGACAGTGATGAGCGCTAAGTTTTACCCAAAGTTGAACATTCTTCAACTCTTGGCACCGAGAAAAAAACGCCTGAGAGCTCAGCATGAAAAAGACACTCCCGTTTAAAACAATAAAGAATAAAATAAAAATAAAAACCGCTTTGGTGGACACGCGGCCTAATTTATATTTAATTCAGAGATTCCTCTGCGTACCACACTTTGAGAACCACTGTATTAGAGAACCCGAAGTATTATTGTCCGTGACTGGAGTTCACACTCTTCAGCCAGGTGTATCTAGATACTGACATTTGTGTTCAGTCCAATCAGTGATATATCAAGGCCTGTCTCATATCTCAAAGCACAACAGATTAGATAAATATGGATATCACTGGATATTACAGTGCTTGTTTGCTGCTAATATCTTTCTCATTCATATTTTTCAGAGTATTTTTTTTATTCCAATGAAATGAGGTGAATTTCTTCAACATGCATTTTAACTGTATTTTTTAAAATATTTTATATTATATATTGTATCATTTATTTAGCTGTTATGTATTTTAAATGTTACCAATCAAGCAAATAACCCTTTGTTGATTCTGACTCTGACTATACTCTTTCTCAAGCTCAGTTTAGAGAGGTTTCGACAATTTCACAGTAAGAATCGTCAAAGGGTTAAACTGGGATTAGAAAGGTAAAAGAAGAATGGGTTGTGGAAGAAATATTAGAGTGCAACAGAAAGAGTAAAAAGATTTGCAGTGACAGAGGGAATGAAAGAGAGAGAAAATAAGGAACACAGGGCCCCTCAGACAGGAATAAAGGGGCCACTGTTACACACACCAACTTTTATTTTAACACTGTTGTATGTTAGGTCTCCTCTATATAATGAAGAATTAAAACACTATTGCAAGACAAACTTGTTTGACCAAAAATGACCTAAACATGAAAATTCTGTCATTTACTCCATTTAACCTCCAGACCTGCATGACTTTCATTCTTTTGCTGATCACAAACAAAGATATTTTGAAGAATGCTTTTAAGCAAACAGTTGCCGGTAGCCATTGGCTTCCATTGTATTTTTTTCCATACCATGAAAGTCAATACCAACATTGTAAGTTCCTTTAATGACTTTAATGAGCGACACACAATGTGCTTAGAGTCTGACCTGTTCAATCACTTTCTAGGTAACCCAGTCGTTCACAGTTTGCATTTACATTCATTTATCTACAGCAGACGCTTTTATGCAAAGCTATTTACAAATGACAATAATACACAAAATAGCAATGCATCCAAGCCAATGGAGAGAACAATACAACGGGAGCTAATCTGATTATTTTAGATGTAACAACAGAGCATGAAATTCAAAGCAAAGCTTCATAGTTCCTGTCTATGTCCAGAAATATATCAGACGCAAACACTCCTATGTGGCATCGCATTGCATTGAAGCTGTGTGCATAAACCCAGTTCAAATATTGCTAACAAAAGAGTCTCACAACACACCTTATAACTCATAAAAATGGGCACTGCGTTCCAGGGGTTGATTTTTAACTTCAATATAACATTCAAATATACATTTTCCATCATAAAATTATTATAATCTAAACCAAGAATGAAAGAAATATGAAACAGCTCAATATTTGTTAAGAGTATTATTTGCATAAATTATATCATTTGTAGCTTAATTTCCATCACAACCAACAATTGTGCCTCTAATTAATCTTTCTGTTTTTAGTTTGTAAATAAATAAAGTAAATAAAGTGAATGTACTTGGTTGCCGAGGTAGCAACAATGTCAGTAAAAAGTCTGTTTGTTTTTTTAATTGAAATAAAGGATTTTCATAAAAGGACCATGTTGGTGGATATTTTCCTAATATTAAAAACTATGCAAAAAAAATTGGCCTATAAGGTCTATAATAATTGGTCAAAATAATTGGTCTAAAAGGTCTAGGCAAAAATTGTAAACATATTAATTGTGTTCATTTATAGGATAAAGGATATAGGTTGTGTTTTAGCTATACTGGCATCACTGTCATTATGCATACTTTCATATATAGAAAAGAAGTCTAACCTGTTTTATTACAGGAACAATTGGCCTACTTGTGTCAGACCAAGAAGACACGTCAAACAGCAATTTAAAGAGAGAGGAGACATAAGACAGCTCTCTTTCGCAGTCTTTCACTTCAGCCATGCAGTTGTCAGTTATCCTGCTCAGCTTTACAGCCGTGATGTTCAGTGTGGAGGGTGAGTTTGATTACGAGCATTTACAGTAAGTGTGTGTTTGCAGGGTCAAATGTGAATCTCAATTATATTTTATTAAAAAAGATCTAATTTTTTAAATGTGTAGAAACTCTGAGTTTCTAATGCATTCACTACACTGAATCAATAATTACCTTTATCACTGTTTTTTTTTTTCATTTTCCGGTATGAATATCAAAACTTTCTTAAAACAGGGTGCATTTACCTAAAAAGCAAAAGTGCATAGGTTATTATTAGCATATGTATTTACTCCTTTCAGGTGAAATCCGGATTAGGCAAGTTCTTTAAAAGGTTGAAATTGTTTACTCTGCAGGCTCAAATGCACAGATAGTAAACAATAAGAGCAGCACAAACTACACCACCGGACAAAAGTTTGGAATAATTAAGATTTTTTTCATGTTTTTTAAAGAAGTCATTTCTCAGGGTTTGCACAAAAATAGTGTTCAGCACAACAGTTTTCAACATTGATAATAATCAGAAATGTTTCTTGAGCAGCAAATCAGCATATTATTATGATTTCTGAAGATCATGTGACACTGAAGACTGGAGTAATGATGCTGAAAATACAGCTTTGATCACAGAAATAAATTACAGTTTAACAGATATTCACACACTTTAAATTGTAATATTTTTTCACAATATTACTGTTATTTTACTGAATTTTAGATCAAATAAATGCAGCTTTGGTGAATATAAGAGACTTCTTTAAAAAACATTGAAACATCTTATTCCATTCACTACACTGTTGTTTACTGGTAGAATATATAGTGTATATTGTGCACATTGCAGTAGACTGTTTTTTATTTGTAATCTATAATTTAGTGGCTGCAGACTGTGGAGTAGCTCCTCTAAACACGCGTGTAGTGGGCGGCACTGATGCCCCTGCGGGTAACTGGCCCTGGCAGGTCAGTGTCCACTACAACAGCAGACACATCTGTGGAGGAACCCTGATCCACAGCCAGTGGGTGATGACCGCCGCGCACTGCATCGTCTCGTAAGAAGCGCCGCTGCACGACTCTTCAATCTTTAGCTGCTTAAAACAATAGTTCACCCCAGTATGAATATTTGCTGAACATTTACTCACCCTCGGGCCATCCAAGATCAGGATGAGTTTGTTTCTTCATCAGGTTTGTAGAAATGCATCAGTGTCTCAGCAATGGATGCTCTGCAGTGAATGGGTGCCGTCAGAATGAGAGTCTGATAAAAACATCACAATAATCCACACCACTCCAGTCAATCAGTTAACATCTGGAGAAGACAAAAGCTGAGACAAATCCAGCATTAAGACATTTTTAACATCAAGCCACTGTATCCGGCTAAAATATGAGTCCTCTATACATAATATTGCTGTCTTCAAATCTGTTCTGATGAAGAAGCAAACTCATCTACATCTTGGATGGCCTGCTCTGAGGTTGAGTAAATGTTTTGCTTCTTTTTTTTTTGGGTGAACTATTTATTTAAGTTTTAAACTATGTTTCCAAATTAACTGAAAAGTTTCTCTAAGCAAATGTTTATTCTATTTCTATTCGCAACAGTACTAACCCCAACAGCTGGACACTGTACTTGGGAAGACAAACCCAGATCACGTTTCCTGCCAACCCCAATGAAGTAAGAGTTGGTATTCAGTCCATCACCGTCCATCCAAAGTACAACAACACACTGTTCAATAATGACATCTCCCTGATGAAACTGAGCCAGCCTGTGAGCGTCACTCCATACATTCGTCCGGTCTGCCTGGCATCTAAAGCGAGCGTCTTTCACAACGCCACGCTCTGCTGGGCTACAGGCTGGGGAAACATCGGCAAAAACCGTGAGTGCACCAGAAACAGTCATTCAAGACTTAAAGATATGTGTTTGAAGCGCATTTTAATGCATTTTAATCTTGTGGTTTGAAGAGTCATACACCGCAGTGTTAATTATTAGTCAATGACATTTTTTCACCAACGAAAATGAGACAATAACTAACTAAAAGCTTGTTTTGAATGATAAAAACTATGACGAAAATTTATTTACATTTTCATCATTGAATATAAATGAGATGAAATGTTAGGGAGGAAACAATTTGGTAGAGATCCAGTCAGAACAAATCTTCTGTGCAGAAGGATGTCGGAGGGAGTAAACAATCAAAAAAAGTTAAAAAGTTAAAGTTAATGTGAGTTTCAGGTAAAGTGTTTTGAAAGCTACTATCCCTATGGATTTAAGTTAGGCCAGTTTTAGGGATGAATGGGGTCGTTATGGTTAGGTTGAGGTTAATTCAGGGCAATTATATCTTTATTTCCTACTGAGAGGTAAATGTTCAAGACACTTCTTCAGCGGTGTACCTCAGACCCATCGAGAGTCGTTCTCCTCTGAGGCAGCCCACCTTGTGATCACTCAGAGCTAATTTCTATTAGTGTTTGATCAGAATCACAGTTTGTGATTGTTGGGTTCCCTTTCAGTCAGTCACGTTCGATGTTACGATAGAGTGACTGATGCAAATGGGATCTCGCCCAAGAGCCCAATCACCTTCGAGTGTTAACAAAACAAGCCAATGACAGTTGGCGTGCGTGCTTTGCGTCGCGCACCCCACCCGGAGCTCGGGTATAAAAGGCGTTAGCTTTTCAGCTTTTCGCTTCGGAGCTGTCAGTCCGCTGTCGTGTGTGTCATGTGTTCCCGCCTCCTGTGTCCATATTTGGTTGGTTTCCTGTCCTCGTCAGATGTGATTATCAGTTAATTCGTGTCCAGCTGTGTTTATGTGATTATGTGTTAATTACCCTGTGTATTTAGTTCCTGTCTTTTGAGTTAGATTTCGTCTGGTCTACTCGTTACTCCCGGTGTTTCCTGTCTGTCAGCCTTGCCTTGTCCTGCCTTGTCCTCATTAAAGACTATTATTTGAGTTTACGTCTTCGTCTCTGTGTTCCTTGTTCCTCCCTGCTGTGTGCACCGTGACAGGAGCCAAGCCTTTCAGCGCGAATCTCCGAGAGTGTCTGCAAGACAGCAAAAGACAGTGTTGGTGTTACGGCGTGTCAGCGGGGGTTGCTGTCCAGTGCTGCTGCTTCTCTTCTGACGGCGTGCAGCAGCTCTTCATTCTGTGGTCGCGCTGCGACCTCCCCATGGCGCTTCAGCACTTTTTTTTCTAAAAGAGCAAAATCTAAAAGAGCAAAATCTAAAAGAGCTCAACGAGCGACGGGCGTCTTTTTAAAGATGGCTTCCCCCTCATGCGTTTATGGATGTGGTCACTTCCTGGCTTCGTCTGACGGTCACAATCGCTGTGTCTCATGCTTGGGCTTTAAGCACGCTGAGGCAGCACTCGTGGATGAGTCATGTTCTCATTGCGGGAACATGACCATTGCGATGTTGCAGTCTAGATACCTCCTCGTCAAACGAGGGGGTATCCCCCTTGCCATGCCCCGTTCTAGTTCCTCCGTCTCTCAGCAGCGGAGGGCTACTTCGGCTTATGGTCAGGGTGATCTGAGGATAACGGTGAGAGCTGCCCCGTAGAGTGTGTCTCTGCTGGCCTCTCATTCCTCCTGCACTTCGCACCCTCCGGTGTTTCCACACCAGCGGACGACAGGATGTCGATTGCTGCATCGGGGGACGAGCTAGGCTCTGGAGATGATGATTCGGCTGCGCTGCCTCCGTCAGGAAGAGTGGTGTTGCCCGAGTCAGATCCAGAGCTGACCGCTATGCTTTCCCGGGCCGGCAAAAGCATCGGGCTGCTCTGGAGACCTCCTCCTTCTCCCGAACGCTCGAGGCTGGACGATTGGTTCCTGGGGGCGCGGGCCGATCGCCGGCAGCCACCTACAGTTCCATTCTTCCCAGAGGTGCATGAGGAGGTGACTAGGTCTTGAAGGGCACCTTTTTCTGCCCGAAACAGACCTAGCGCCTCCTCCGTCCTCACCACCCTCGATGGCGGAGCGGCTCAAGGGTATGTGGAGATCCCCCCAGTCGAGCGCGCTATTGCGATGCAGCTCTGCCCGCAAAGCGCCGCCACCTGGCGGGGTAATCCACGCCTTCCATCCAGGGCCTGTAAGTTCTCGTCCGCTCTAACGGCCAAGGCTTACAGTCCTGCTAGGCAGGCCGCTTCCGCCCTGCACGCCATGGCCCTCCTGCAGGTCCACCAGGCCAAGGCGTTAAAGCAGCTGCACGAGGGTGGTGCTGACCCAGGTGTGTTGCAGGAACTGCTCACAGTGACGGACCTCGCCCTAAGGGTGACGAAAGTCACACCGCGGGCCCTGGGTCAGACGATGTCCACGTTAGTGGTCCAGGAGCGCCACCTACGGCTGACCATGGCGGATATGAGGGAGGCTGACAAGCATCGCTTCTTGGACTCCCCGATCTCCCAGGCTGGCCTATTCGACGAAGCGGTGGAGGGCTTTGCCCAACAGTTCTCCGCCGCACAGAAGCAGATGGAGGCGTTTCGTCACATCCTGCCCCGGCAGCCCGCTGCTGTCTCCACCCCACTGCCGGCCACAGTCCCTCCACCTGCTCGTCGCCGAGGGCACCCTCTTGCTGCCTCCGCCTCCACTCAAGCTCGGCCTCAGCAGCAGCCTTCACGGCCGCAGCGTGGAGCTGGCCGCAGGAAAGCGGCGCAGCCCGTCTCCACCCCTGCCAGGCCCATGAAGCGCCAGGGCAAGCGGCGTCCCTGAGACAAGTGACCCGGAGTCTTTGGATCCTGCTCTTCAGGAGATGGTGACTGCGCCACTCCTTCCCCTGAAGGAGGGCTGGGTGGAGAATCTTTTGTTTCCTTTTTGTTCTGTTCCGTCACTGGCTCCCCAGCCAGTGGTACCCAAAACCTCAAAAAAAAGCAGTTTCCTTTCTCTCCGGGTCCCAAGAGGGTGAGGTTGGCAGTGCACGAGACACAGTCTCCACACTCCTGTCCCCCTCTCCTTTCGCCAGTGGGCAGCAGGGTCTGGTTTGAGGACGCGATGCCTCCTCATGCCCAGCCGTGGAGCCAGGTAAGTGTCGCACCGCGCACTCAGACCCCACTCTGGGACGCACTGCCTTCCGGGTCGGGTCCCTGTGTTCAACTTCGCTGCCCCACTGCGGGTACGTCGGTGGTTCCCTTCGTCCCGCTTGTTCGGTCTCTGGGGGCCTGGTTAGCGCTCCCCAGACTGTCTCGCTGGCTCACGAGGACCATCAGACTTGGCTATGTGATTCAGTTTGCCTGGCGCCCTCCCAAGTTCAGGGGCATTCGGTTCACCTATGTGCTGAACAAAGATGCTCCTGTCTTGCATGCAGAGATCGTGGTCATGCTGGCGAAGGACGCAATACAGCCGGTCCCTCCAGCCGAGATGAGGTACCCAAGAAAGGCGGTGGGTTACGACCAATCTTGGACCTGCGCGTTCTGAACCGGGCCCTTCACAAGCTCCCGTTCCGGATGTTGATGCAGAAACACATCTTTCAATGCATCCGTCCTTTCGATTGGCTCGCAGTGATCGACCTGTAGGATGCATACTTTCATGTCTAGATCCTCCCTCGACACAGACCATTTCTCCGCTTTGCGTTTGAAGGGCGAGCATATCAGTACAGGGTCCTCCCCTTCGGGTTGTCCCTGTCGCCTCGTGTCTTCACCAAGGTCGTAGGCAGCCCTTGTTCCATTAAGGGAAAGAGGCATTTGCATCCTCAACTACCTCGACGAGGCCTCATACTGGCCCAGTCTCGAGCACAGTTGTGCGAACACAGGGACACGGTGCTCAGCCACCTCAGCTGGTTGGGGCTTCGGGTCAACTGGGAAAAGAGCAAATTCTCCCCTGTGCAGAGGATCTCTTTTCTCGGTATGGAGTTGGACTCGGTCAACCTCACAGCACGTCTCTCAATATGGCGCGACATGCACCGGGTCTCAGTTACCCCGTCCTGCCATTAGACCTTCAGCCTGTGGTCGGATCTTGCTTTTCTTCAGGCAGGAGTTCCCCTAGTGCAAGTGTCCAGGCATGTTGTTGTATCAACGGATGCCTCTGCCATGGGCTGGGGAGCCATGTGCAATGGGCGTGCAGCTGCGGGGCTCTCTCCGACTGCAGTGGCATATCAACTGCCTCGAGATGCTAGCAGTGTGGCTTGCTCTGCGCCGCTTCAAATCGCTGCTACACAAGCATGTACTGGTCCGTACGGAGAACACTGTGACCGTTGCGTATATCAACCACCAAGGTGGTCTACGCTCCCGTTGCATGTCGCAACTCGCCCGCTATCTCCTCCTTTGGAGTCAGAAGCATCTGAGGTTGGCGAGCATGTAGCCGACAATCTCTCACGTCAGCCCGCCCTTCCGGGAGAATGGCGACTCCACCCCGAGACAGTCCAGCTGATTTGGAGATGCTTCGGGCACACGTCCCATTGCCAGCTGTTTTACTCCCTGTCCGAGGGGACCCTCGGCACGGATGCGCTGGCACACAGCTGGCCTCGAGGCCTACGCAAATATGCGTTTCCCCCAGTGAGCCTTCCCCCAGTGAGCCTTCTCGCACAAACACTGTGCAATGGATCCCTGAGGAGGGATCTCCTTGCTCAGAGAGGGGGCACCCTCTGGCACCCACGTCCAGACCTGTGGAATCTCCACGTATGTTCCCTGGACGGGACGCGGAGATTCTAGATGGGCTACCTCCAGCGATAGTGAACACCATCACCTCAGCTAGAGCCCCGTCTACAAGATACGCTTACAGGATGAAGTGGAACCTGTTCGTCGATTGGTGTGCTTCCCGCCGGGAAGACCCCCGTAGATGCCCAATCATGGTCGTGCTCTCTTTTTTGCAAGAAGGGTTGGAACGAAGGCTGTCTCAACACTCTCAAAGTGTATGTTGCCGCTATTGCCGCACATCACGATGCAGTACACGGCAAGTCTGTGGGGAAGCACGAGATCTCCCCTCGGTCCTGACGGCCTTGACGGTCCTGACGGCCTGCAGTCAATAGAGCTTAAGCTTCTGTCGTTAAAGACAGTGCTCCTCATTGCATTGGCCTCGGTCAAGAGGGTAGGGGACCTGCAGGCATTTTCGGTCGACGATTCGTGCCTAGAATTCGGACCAGGTGACTCTCACGTTGTCCTGAGACCCCAGCCCGGATACATGCCCAAAGTTCCCACCACGCCTTTCAGGGATCAGGTGGTGAACTTGCAAGCGCTACCCCGGGAGGAGGCAGACCCAGCCATTGCTCTGCTTTGTCCCGTCCGCGCCTTGTGCGTTTATGTGGACTGCACGCAGAGCTGCATGACCTCAGACCAGCTCTTTGTCTGCTTCGGAGGACAGCAGAAGGGAAAGGCTGTCTCCAAACAGAGACTTGCCCACTGGATTAGTGGAGGCTATAGTCTTGGCATACCAGGCACAGCGCTTACCGTGCCCCCTCGGAATAAGAGCACACTCTACAAGAGGTGCTCATCTTCTTGGGCCTCGATAGCAGACATCTGTAGAGCTGCCGGCTGGGCGACACCTAACACGTTTGAGAGATTCTATAATCTCCGTGTAAAGCCTGTGTCTTCCCGTGTACTTTCCTCAGGTGGCCAGTAACACCGGACCCGCTCGGTGTCGATCACGCTTGCTGCGCCATTCCCCTCTATGGACCGGATACGTGCGCTTTTACTGCTTCTCAGTTCATTTTCCCTTGGCGACCCTGTTGAAGTTCCTCCCACACCCTCGGCAGTCAGGCGTGGCGGAGCGCCAGACGCCAGGTCCAGCACTCGTGTGTATGCCCAAGGTCAGCCCTTGTGCTGGGCTAGGTGCCCGTTTGTAGTGATTCCCCTTCGGGCGATCCCACATGTGTATTCTTCCATGGTATGGTGGAAGCCCGTGTCTTTCTCTGGCAGAGACCTTCTGCCGTCTCTGCTGTGTATTTATCTCATCCCAGGCTGGCTGAGTCTACCTCAGAGACTTCCATATGTAGTACTGCCCTTGGCCAGTCCATATGTGTATTTCCACATGGTACATCCTTTATGTAGTATGTGGCTTCCGTAGTGTTCCCCTACTTGGAGTACGCTTTCCCAGTGTTATCCAATATCCACTGTATGGAACAGCAGTGGCTGTCATCTCTGCCTAAGCACTGTCCTATCTTCCATCCCAACTGGCGTGGGGGGACTTGCCGGCTTCCGCAGGGCACTGAAGGGGGTCAGCAATAGTGGCGTTTTCATAGGGATCCCATTTGCGTCAGTCACTCTGACGTAATGTCAAACATGACTGACTGAAAGGGAACGTCTCTGTTACGTAGGTAACCCTCGTTCCCTAAAGGAGGGAACGGAGATGTTACGTCCCGTCGCCACAGTTGCTGTACCACCGCTGCACAGCCGAGGCACACCGTCTCGACTCCTCAGTGAAAAACTGATGTGCGTCTGCACGCACTCTCCTTTTATACCCGCACTGCGGAGCGGGGTGCACGATGCAAAACACACACGCCAACTGTCATTGGCTTGTTTTGTTAACACTCGAAGGTGATTGGGCTCTCGGGCGAGATTCCATTTGCGTCAGTCACTCTGACATAACGTCTCCGTTCCCTCCTTCAGGGAAGGAGGGTTACCTACGTCAGGGCTTCCCAAACTTTTCCATTCCACGACCCACCTAGACAAGGCAAGGCAAGGCAAGGCAAGTTTATTTATATAGCACATTTCATACACAGTGGTAATTCAAAGTGCTTTACATAAAAGAAAGTGAAATAGTCATTCACAGCAATAAAAACAAGGAATTAAAAATAATAAAAACAAGGAATTTTAAAATGTTATAGAAATTGATTTAAAATGAAATTTAAAACAGTTAAATAGAAAATGATTATACATAAAATACAGTGCAGTCAGTTCGGACGTAGCACAGTGTTCATTCAACAAATGCACAGCTAAACAGATGAGTTTTCAGTCTGGATTTAAATGTGGCTAATGTTTTAGCACATCTGATCTCTTCTGGAAGCTGGTTCCAACTGCGGGCGGCATAATAGCTAAAAGCGGACTCCCCTTGTTTTGTGTGAACCCTTGGTATTTCTAACTGACTCGATCCTAATGATCTGAGTGGTCTGTTAGGTTTATATTCAGTGAGCATATCTGCAATGTATTTAGGTCCTAGGCCATTGAGTGACTTATAAACGAGTAAAAGTACTTTAAAATCAATCCTAAATGTAACTGGAAGCCAGTGTAAGGACCTGAGGACTGGAGTGATATGCTCAGATTTTCTGGTTCTAGTCAGAATCCTGGCAGCAGCGTTCTGGATGAGCTGCAGCTGTCTAATGGTCTTCTTTGGAAGGAGACCATTACAATAATCCACCCTGCTGGTGATAAAGGCATGAACAAGTTTCTCCAAGTCGTGACTGGAAACAAAACATCTAATTCTTGCAATGTTTTTGAGATGATAGTATGCTGATTTAGTTACTGCTTTGACATGACTACTGAACCTAAGGTCTGTCTCCAGAATCACCCCAAGATTTCTGACTTGATTTTTAGTTGTTTGACCCCTAGAGTCAAGGTATGCATTCACCTTGAGAACTTCATCTTTGTTTCCAAATGCAATGACTTCAGTTTTCTCCTTGTTTAGCTGAAGAAAGTTTTGGCACATCCAACTGTTAATTTCATCAATGCATTGGCAGAGGGAGTTAATGGGGCTATAGTCATTTGGAGATAATGACTATAGCATAATCTATTTCAAGCATAATCTATTTCAAGACCCACCAACATTTTTAAATCAAAAAACAATTGACATTACTATAAGCTTAATCTTAATTAAAAGCATAATATGGCAGAAATTAAGTATTTAAGAAAAATAACCATTTTAATTTATAGTAGCCTACCACTGTAAAATTTCTCTACTAATATTTACGTTTTAATTTCTTCATTTACAGACGTTAATGAGTCTATGAAATATGTCCATAAAACCTCGAAATGCATTCACTCCGGTGCGGCTATGAACTGTAATCCGCACTGCGAGTGTTGTTAAACTCATCGCGGGGTTCAGCACAGAAAATGCCTTCACAACCCAACACTTTTTTTTTTTGCAAAGCATAAGAAGCGAAGCAGAATTATCTCAAACAGTTTGGAGATTAAAATAATTGTGAAATAATTGTAAAAATCATAAACAGATGTGTCTCATTTTAAATAAACACAAAAATCGAGATGACAAATTTACTTCAGCCAGAAATGTACTTTTGCAATGGCTAAATAAATGTTCAGCTATATCTTCAAAAGATTTTTTAACTTTGGCACATTTTTTTCTCTATATAGTGATGAGATGGCAAGGAAATAATAGGACATTTTTGTAAATTCTGTTATGCTAGCATGTGGAAATGTTTGTATAGTGTTAAAATTAACCCCACATTTGTGCACCGCTGTACATGTGAAATGCTTTTTACGGACAGTTTATTGATTAAATGCATATGAAGGAATGAAAACAACAAACTCTTTACATCTCTTGGGAAAGATACAGCGCCGAGTTAAAACAGACGATAGAAATGAATGAACATACCTGAAACAGTTTTCGCAACATTTGAATTTTCCTGTTTATGCAATCTCATGCAGAACACAGCACAGTGAAGTGAGCGAGTTTCTTCTCATTAATAATGTGTACCGGGCATTTTAATAATGAACCGTCGCTCTGAGACCCTCACTGTACAACTCGTGCGCGCCCGTGTTTCAAAACACGCAACGCATGTTTTAAATCCCGGCCTTTGCGATTCAAAAATCGCACTGAGCAATATCACAATTCGTAATTAATCGTTGTATATCATCCAGCCCTAGGAACTGTGTGTGTGTCATTTAGCTGCCGCCAAGTGGCTTTGTGCGACCCACCTTGTCCCACACTGTGACCCACAGTTTGAAACCCACAGCTTGAACACCCCTGACCTACATAACCGAGGCATTCTGGGATGTGCTTTGAAATGGGGCATTAGGTCTTTACTAATTAAGGTTTTTTAGGGCCAAGTTTATTTCAGTCAAAAAAATCTATATATTAAAGAGTGGAATGTTGGTTTCAAGAGATTTTTAAATCAAAGAGTCTCTTTTTTGGCTAAAAGTTAAACTTTTTAAACTCAGATTAAAATTGTATACTCTTAAGAACAGTGTGTTGAATTTGTAGGGTTTTTGGCATTTTTAGCTGAAAAATCCTTATATTTCATAAAATTTTAAGGGCTAAAATTTTTTAATCAAACAAATGTAGGGATATTAATCAATAGTGTGTTGTGTGGGGGGTGCTAATTACCCATAGAAGACTGGGCTCCAATGAAGGCCTGTTAGCCCCAGTCCTGTGTCCAGATGTGCTGTCCAAGTAGACCCATGGGGCTGGATACTTCTCCCTCAGGAGATATTTTATTAACACCGATAGGTTGCCCGATATACAAAACAAAGGAAGAAAAGGCAATTATCTGCAAATACCCATTAACACACCTTCCAGCGCACAATACACGTGCTATAGAAGCCGGACCTTCTTTTCTTTATTTACGGATATGATGTAAACGCACAGATGAACTTCAGAAGAATGCAGTTTCCCAGGAAATCTGTCCCGACAGTTTTAGGAATATTGTAATTATTTATTTATTGATTTTGTGGTGAAATGAGACATGGGCATGTTTTTGTAATTTTTTTATTTATGTTCTTTCTCTATGAGTAGTTGCATGAGGATTCTCATTTATTATTTATTCTTATAGTAGCCTTGTTATTTTTAATGCAAGAGCAGGTGCGGCTGTTTGTAACTTGAATATGCATATGTAGCTTCTTCTAGTTATTTACTTACAGTGGCTAAGGAATCAGAAGTCATGCACATTTACAGAAAATAGCTTACTTCTGTGTTGCAAAATAAAGTGGATATTTTCTTATTTATATGCTTTACTTATTTTCTTATTATACATAGTGTTCCCATTTTCATGCTAAAAAAAAAAGAAGAAGAAGAAGAAAATCTCGCCACCTGTTGTGGTCACAGCTGCTGGACTGAAGGTGTTATGGGTCTTCCATTAGTGCTTTTGTGTTCCTAACTCTCCGAGTCTGTGTTTGACAGAACCACTGCCGGCTCCGCAGGCTCTTCAGGAGGTGCAGGTCCCGGTCGTGGGCAGCTCACAGTGCAGCTGTCAGTATAAACCAGTAGGTGACGCTAAAATCACAGCACAGATGATCTGCGCAGGGAGAGCAGACAAAGGGATCTGTCAGGTGAGCGCAGAAGCTTATTTCCACCACAGAACAAAGCGTAGTTGCAATCTCGCAATTCTGACTCTTTTTCTTGCAGTTCAGTGAAAAAAGTCAGAAATGTGATATAAACATGCAATTTTGAGAAGAAATGTTCAAACTGTGAGATACAAACTCGCAATTACGAGGAAAGAAGTCTATTTTTTTATTCTGTGAGAGAATAGTAACAAGCCTTTCACAATTCTCACAATTCTGACTTTTATTTCTTACAATAGCAAGTTTATATCTTACAATTCAGATATTTCTTCTCAGAATTGTGAGTATATCTCATAGTTGTAAATTATAAACCCACAATCGCAATTGCAAGTTACCATCTCACACTTTTGACTCCTTTCCTCGACCTGCGAGTTCATATCTTGCAACTGTGACGTTTTTCCCCCAGAATCTCAGAATTGTGAGAAAAAAAGTCAGAATTGTGAGATAAAAAGTTGCAGTTGCCATTTTATTTTTTTTATTCCTTGGCAATAATTTTTTTTGTTTTAATACACTGGCAGCGATTGAGAACTGGGGTTGTTAAGCTTCAAAATGACAAAAAGTAGCAATCAAACAGTGATCAATGTAATAGTTGTTGTTAATTACAAGTCTCCTGAAGCTGAATGATTGCAGCTGAATCAGGAACGGACCAAAAGTGTGAGCTATTCGTTTAAAGCACCGCAGCGGTTGTGTTTTCACTGCAGTGTTTCTCTGTCTTTAGGGAGATTCTGGAGGTCCCTTACAGTGCAAACAGGGTTCTGTGTGGGTCCAGGCTGGAATCACCAGCTTCGGGACGAGTCTGGGCTGCGCCAAACAAGGTTTCCCAGAGGTGTATTCACGTGTCTCTGAGTTCCACACGTGGGTCACGGAGAACGTGGAAGGAGCCGCCATTGGCTTCGTGACCTTTTCGTCCAGCGGCACAGACAGCAGCTTCACATGCTCTGCCACACTTCAGCTCTCACGCTACTCTAATTTTATCATTCTCTTCATGATGCTTATCTCACACTTACAGTCACTTTAAACTGACTCACACACACGTGCAACAGGGTACGGGTAACAGAGAAGTGTGTCAAAGAGAAAATGCACCGTGAAATTCTGAACGACTTGAAAAAGGGCAAAATGCTAATAAAAAAAAAAGCATTTGAAAAATTAAAGCTCATGAGTGAATCACCAAAAAGTCCTTGCTGTGTTTTCCGTGACCAGTCAGCCTCTACTGGAAACATAACTACATCATTGTGGGGAGAAATAATTTTTTATTGCAATCAACATACGCATTTCAAATGTGTCACGGTATTAAAGTGGATGTAGTTTTTGTATAGAGCACATGTGAAGTGGGAAGTTCTGATGGTTCAAGTTACGTTGGAAATATTGTGCAAGTCAAACACAAATAAACACCACCACAATGCCATAATTGTGAGTGAGAATTAAGCCCAGAGATTTAAGCCCAGAGATTCTGGCCTGTCAGTGAGAAACATTAAAAGGGACACAATAGATGCAGCATCTGTAATGATGGTAAATTTCTTGAAATTCATGATTTTTTTTTTCATTTACAATAAAACCAGCAAACTTGCATGTACAAAAACACAACATTATTGTACAATTACGATAATTATGATCAAATATGTAATGATTACATTTACAGCACCTAAAAATATAATAAAAACTTAAAAAACACATCTGATGCACATTCTTTATTCATCATTTTGTAGAAGCAGAGTGCGAGATGAGAAGTCATAATTACAACTTCCCAATTTGTAAATACACATCTCAAAAATATGTAGAACTGAAAGCTCAGGGGCCATATGTATAAAACTTCTCAGAAATGCTCTTAACAATAGTCTTAAGCTTTGACCTAAGTGTCAAAAAATTCTTAGTAAAAAGTAGGACTTTTCTAAGAGTAGGAGACTTTTATAAAGAAGCTAAAAGCAACTTTCAGTAAAGTCTAAGACTGATTCTTAAGTGTTGACTGAGGTAAATTAGGGCCATTAAGGTTGTTTTTTAATGACATTTTAGCCCCCGGATCTCATTACAATAATGTGCTGTGACATCTTACTTTTGATATTTTAAATGAAATACGTTTATTACCATAATACAGTCATTTTTCAAATAATTTTTAAAGTCAAACATTAAATTGCAGCAGAACAAATCCTACAACGATGTGTACATATTTTTAAATAATATATCATTTTTAATTTAATATATTTAATATTTCATTTTTTTGGAGTCAAATGTGACATTTTCTGGAAAGGTTTTGTAAAAATCAATAAAACTGATGCTAACAGATTATTATGAATCATTAAGATGCTAACGGCCCAGCAGGCACACAACGTCATAAGACGTTGATATTTGGTTAAAGTTCAGTTGCGACGTCAGGTGACCAAAATTCAATGTAAATTCAACGTCTAATGTCAATGTTAAATTGATGTCCATTACCGACGTCAGCTGACGTTGAGATTTTGTTGTTTTTAGGTTGTGTAACCAAAATGCAACGTTAAGTCAACGTCAAATTCTCGATTTTCATTTTCAACCAAAATGCAACGTCTGTCCGACGTCATGTCCAACGTCAACCTGACGTTACATAGACGTCTGGTGCCTGCTGGGGGATATCTTTCTCTCGTTGTATATTAGACCTTTTCTGTGCAGTTTTATAATAACTAAATTAGCGAGTCTGTGATCTGAAACATCTCAAGTGCATGATGAAATTAAATAATTAATAAAGTAATAAAACTAATACATTTGCTTCAGAGTTATACTGATGAAACAGGGACCACAAACTTGGGAATAAAGGCAAGCAATCAGTGTTTTGGTGGATTGTTTCTTTATTCTTTTGCAAAATATCTAGTGAAAAAGAAAACAGATGCAATGCTGTAAGGGTTGTAGTCACAAAACAGGACAGATCAGTGGACTGACAGCATGAAACGAGGATGGACTGGTCAGTTACGATGACACTTATGTTCTTTGACATCATTATGAGAGTGCTGTGGCTCACAAAAATGATTCGACACAGTTGTGTTTCTTTAATAAGCATGGTTGGCCACAAACAGAGAGTCTCCAGCCGCTGCTCCGGTGTCTCCTTTGGAGATGTATTTACCGACGGCTGCTGCGCTGTTGTTCTGTAGAAGAAACACTTGAGGTTAGTGAAAACAGGAACAGTGAGCTGGGTGTCAAAAATGTTTGCAGATATCTACTGTTGTGCAACACAAAGCAGAAATTCTGTGACTGAACTAAATTACAGAGCGCATCAGTTGGGTTCCAGAAGTCAAAATATCATTAATTTTCTCCACAAGGGAGCTGATTTTGAACGCTAATTTAAAAACCTTTAAAAATGACCTCCTGGTTGTTAATTGATGATATATGCTTTTGTTGAAGCCATCAGTCTGCATTATTTCAATTTATTTTCAAAATACTCATGTTTAACATTGAAATTTTTGGTGAAAAACAACCTTCTATCAACTAACTAACCTTACCTAAATCACCACCAATCTGGGATCAAAACAAACAAATCACACCAAAAGATCTTTAGCTGCCCGTCCCTTCCCATGAAATAGTCTCAAATGACTAAATATTTGTGTATATCTGCGTATTTTGGAATAAATGTAAAATACACTGTTTCTATATAGAAAATCAACATCTTTGAATTAGTACTATATATATTATTTATGTCATTTGCAATGCTTGATGAGATGCAATGCTTCTTTCCCTCAGATTTACAGTCTTGTACTTTTTGTCTGGATTTCAAATGTCATATTTTTGTTTTTGCTTCAAATTATAGTTTGTGATGTTAGGATTCACCCCATAGCAGGTTAGTTTGCTTCATGGCTTATAACTCTTCTTGAAGACTTTTTAAAAATCCTTCTAAGACAAATGAACAGGGAAAACACCAAGATGACTAAAAAAAGTGACCTCTACAAACATATGTGGAGTGGGACTTTGAACATGGGAGGAAAGAGTTAACTAACTACAGTGATTATTAATGACATAATGTGGAGTGTTGCTCAGAAAGAAGGTGGGGAAATTTGACAGCTGCTATTGGTGGTCTGTCATACTTATAGACATAAATGATCCCAAAATCACTTGAGGAACTGGCATCACAGATCATAACTGTACACTGGCAACCTTTCATCTGCTTTTCATTTGTGAGGTTGTTTACGTACTATGGCTCTCTTGACAAACTCCTCCTGGCAGGCCTTGCCGTTCTCCTTCTTGCCCCCCCAGGCTTTCAGTGCGGAGGCTTGCAGGGCCCGGCCGAAAGAGAAGGTGAGGGCCCAGGGTTTGCTCAGGGGACACTGGTTAATGGTGCTCAGATTGATGGAGGCCTCCTCCTCGCTCTGGCCTCCGGATAGAAAGGTGATGCCTTTAAGAGCAGAAGATGGTAGAGATTGGCATTGTGATCTTTGTATTGCAGGTTAAAATGTGCTAATTTATAATTGATGAGCCATTTGGATTATAAATTATTAGTTTAGATAATAATGTATAAATTGCACATAACATTATTCTTACATATAGTAGCGGTGTCATGATACATTGATATGAACTGATACATCAGTCAAATGTTGAACTACATAATGTATTGACACAATGCACAAAAAATCTGTATATTTTACATATCTATGAGATATATTAGAGGACTTGTTTGTTATAAAAATATGTCAGATTGTCACTGAGCTCCAATTTAAATGTGTTTGTGATTTTTTTTTTACCATATTTTGTTGTGTATGCCCTACTGAGGATAGTAGATGTGCAGATTTTAGAGAGAACAGAAAATAAAGACTTTCTTGACTGTTGACATTGATATATCCCATTGCTCAAACCAACGATGAGCTGGTTGTACACAAAAAAACTTGTGTATTATTTTTTTGTGGATGTCAGGATTTGCAATTTTCAAAGAGTTCAATTATATGTTTGTTATATTTTAGTTGCATTTGTGAGTTAAAATAGATTGTGTAAAATCCCTGTAAAAAAGAAAAGTTCTCTGCGATAACTTATCACAACTTAAATTTCAACATTAGAATAAGTAATAAAGAGTTTTTCTCAGCAGCTTTGTGAATAGGTTTTAAGAGAAAACTCTTAGCTAAAAACATTTACTGCTATTTAGGAGAACTCTTAGTGTTAAGATAAAACGTTTTGTGAATACGGGCCTAGGTCTGGATGGGCAGGCGAACTCGTGAAACCTGTGCAAAGAATCCATCAGGTGTACCCTTCAATATAGTGGCCGTGATTGTTCTATTGGGCAGTGCCCTCCGGAGGCAGGTGTATCCCGTGTGGGATGCAGCGACTCACCGGGGACGGCCGGAGGAACGGTGCGGCGCAGGGCGGTGACGGTGGACATGGCGATCTCCTGAGGAGAGTACTTGTGGGAGCAGGAGTGGCCAGCGGTCACCATGTTGGGTTTCAGCAGGGTTCCCTCCAGATACACATGATGGTCTGACAGAGCCTTGTACATAGCCGCCAGGACCTTCTCCGTCACATACTGGCATCTCTTCAGATCGTGGTCACCATCAGGCAGGATCTCAGGCTCCACGATGGGCACGATGCCATGCTGGCGGAAACAACAGCAACCAGTGTAAATGAATGCCTATGTGAATGCTTTAAAGGGTCATGAAACCCCCTGTTTCAGCACTGGTTAGTTCTCGCCACAGTTTTAAAAAATGCTAAAAAAAGTGGGCGTGGTGCGCTGCGGAGCGGAGGGGGAAGAGGGGAAACATAAAACACACACAGCTTCGGGTTCAGACAGTTTCATTTCCCTCTCATTGAGTTAAAGACACAAATAAATGCACAGCCATTTGCACTCTTCATCGTAAACATATATATGAATGCGCTGTTGCACCTCTGATAACTTTTTAGGCTTATTCTGCTGCATTTATATAAGCCTTTTGACGGGTTGTGTTACGGAGCTGTAAAAACGGTTACACTCACTAAGTGAATGAATCGCGTTTGTACCGAACTCTTATTACAAAGCAAAAACAAACATTCTCCTTTCATCCATGAACGTTTCTTCAGTTATGTCATCTCACAGTCTGAAGCGTCTGTCATAGCAAATCAACACATGCTGTTGTGAATAATTAAGCGAAGTTTTTTCTCATAGAATAAGAACACGCAGTCTCATGAATAATTAAATAGACACCGATGCGTCATCGATGTACTATCGTCCATTGCCACATCACAAATTGTGACGTCAACACGATGTAGATTTTAAATCCGGAAGATGAAAATAGCACAAAAAAGCTTAAAATTAACCAGCTTTCTCCAACAGTTAAAATGATCGGATGCTAACATTGTCTTCTATGATGTGCAACACAAACACCTCTGCTAAAATCCCAGAAAAAGTAGTCTGGGGTTTCATGACCCTTTAAGTCTGTTTTCTGATAAGGGCACAGACAGCAGAGAAACAAACAAGAATTATAAGTGCAACAAAATACACGTATAGCCATACAAAATATATGCCAAAAACTTTCAATATTTTTTGTTGTTTACATCAACAAAACCATATTAATTATAACTGTAAAAAATATATATAAGGTGCATAATTATAATTATATAAGTATAAATTATATGAGGTTTATTCACTACCTGTACGGCCAGAAGACAGAAATTCTGACAAAACATGAGAAAAACATTGTTACAACTTACAGGGTTTGATGGGTAATGGAATGAATTGTTGTGTAGGCCGCTGTCTAAAAACCCACTAGTATCTTATAGTAGTACTATTATTTATCTACATAAAATTACAGTGCTAGTTACATAAAACTGAGATAAGCAATGACAACAGTTTGTTCTCTCTAAAATGTGCACATCTAGTTTGATCCACATCGATAGATGGCAGTGTAGCAATGAAAACTGCTGTGTTCGCAGTATTTAAAATACACGTAGAACAGCGGAGCTAGCCCTAATGAATGAACAACCGAATGCACCTTTAAATCATGTTTGTTGATTATTTCATAATTCATTTATAATTCAGCATTTTTGCACACCATGAACTATTACAATAAAACTTAAACGTACACAAACAATTTTGGTATTTGTAGTTTTCACGTAACGTCATACCCTTATAGGAACACCCACCTGAAGGGCAAAACAAGGCTCTGCTGTCCACAAATTTCTTTTTTACCAGGTTTGTATTAAATGTGCTAAATTATTGAAAGATCAAATTCAGTGTCACCTTATTGATGATGCATACTAGAGGTCTTCACGGGTCCACTTGGATCCAAAAACTCAAGGTCCGACCTGAGACCCAAGCGGGTTTGGGTCCAAAACTTCTACGAGTGCCTCGGACACGGGTCGGGTTCGGTATTAGCAGACTCGGGTCTTGGGTACTTTAAAATAAATGTGCTTTTTCCAAATGGACCTGATAAGACCCAAATTCTTTTAAACTATCTCAGATGCATACTTACGCATTCGTGTTAAGTGCATTTTTAAGAAATTCATCTTATAGATATGAGATCCTTCAGGAAAAGCCACTCGCTTCATTACGCTGCGTGTTCATGCCTTTTCTTTTTTGTGTGCAGAAACCCTTCACTGGAGATGAGGTAAATAACATTGTTAAATCCATGATCGATTTAATTCTTATCAAACTATCACGTTTATTTTTCAAATCCACTGGTCACAATTGAAAGCCGAACTCAGAAATAACATGTGTCCAACAGGCAGGAAAAATATAAAGTAATAATAAATAAGTAAATAAATAAATTAAAGTAATAGAGCGGCGGCCAAATCAGTCAGCAAGACACTGGGATTTTTCCTGACCGATGCGGGGCTGCAGGCTGTGCACACATCAATGCCGTTTACATTCGGGTCCAGTCGGGTTTGAAAATAAATGCCATCGGGTCGGGTCGGACTCGGATCTAATTTCATCAGGTCTGTCTCGGGTCAGGTCTTTCTTTTTGAAAAATGAATTTATGCATGTCGGGTTTGGATAAGAAGTGATTCGGGTTGATTCGGGTCGGGTATGGATTTTAGGACCCTAAAATTCTGAAGACCTCTAATGCATACTATATACAGACAAGCAGATGGGCCCAGAATATGAATGCAACATGCTAAATTGCACATTTCCCCATATTTAACCATTATAAAGAAAATGCTTAATGTGGGTTAATGCATTAAGGCAAATTTAAGTATACAAATTCAGTATACACTTTACTATGAAACATTCTATATGCAGGCAAGCAGATGAACTCAGAATATGCAACATGCAAAATTAACATGCGATTTAAGCCCAGCTCACACGGTGCGATTTTGGCCATAATTTGATCGTCTGAGACAAATTTTGAAAATCCTAAAAGATTCCTATAATCCTGCGCTAAAATCTGTAGTCTTTGATCGCTGGTCTGACATGTTCACCGACAGCCGATTAATGGCCTTTGCGATCAGATTTTATCTCCAACAAAATTCTGGCAGTGTCAGAAAATGTGGCGCTCTGTCCTGAAATGTGACATCTCCTACGACGAATGTCAAACTGTCTTCGTTTTTCAAGGCAAGCCATGATCAGAATTAATGCTAGAGATTTCTTCTAACCACCATAAACTCCCGTCCTCCGCTCACAGAATGCAAATGATATGTTGCCTTTGCTATGATAAACAACTATTGCGATGCTTTTATCGATTGGGTGTGTAGTGCAGCTTACACTATTCTTCTTAAATATGCCGGTATTGCTGCCATTCATGTACTTTTCATGATTTACATTTACATTTATGCATTTAGCAGATGCTTTTATCCAAAGCGACTTACATTGCATTCAAGTTACAGTTTTTTTACATTTTATCAGCTCTTGCTTTCCCTGGGAATCGAACCCACGATCTTGGCGCTGCTAGCGCCATGCTCTACCATTTGAGCTACAGGAAAGCCAATGATAGCCAACATTTCAGCCCCGCGTGTAATGCAGCTCGCGGTCACTGAATGTGTGTGTGTTTTTACATAATGTAAAACTCCAGACAAGTTTTCTTATGTGCAGCCGTTTTTAATGCATCTTGACTGTCGTACAGTCTGACATTAATGACAAATAAGATCCCACAGTGTGACATGATCATCATGTTCGTACAGTCTGACAAGCAACAATCGTAAAGGGCTATTAAAAATCGCATAGTGTGTGTGTGGGGTTAGCCTGTTGCATTTATATTCTATGCTCATCTGCAAGCATCGTCAGTAAGGTGTATACTGGATTTGATATTTCTTAAACTGTCCCAAAATACTGTATATGGATCACAAGTGGCCAAAGCTTGCAGTTTGGTCACATAACTTTGTTTTTCTTCTTTTAGAGAGATGATCTAAATATTCATGGTTTGAAACAGATGGAAAATGGACTGCACAGCTGCATGTTATGGATGTTTTGCGCACCAGTCACGTGACTGAAAACTATGAATTGTGTTCATAGAGTTAAGTGTTATGTCGCAGGCTGTAAAGTGGCTCACCATCTGGCAGATGCTGGCGTAGCGGGCGAGTACATTGGCGTTCTCAATGATAGCCAGACGAGATGGAGTAGTGGGGGTGATCTTCAACACACAGCGCCATTTAGCAAAGTCAGCGCCATCTTTTTTATACTGAGCGCAGCGCTCGTACAGCCCGTCCAGACCTGAGGGGAGCAAGTGTGAACATTTGTTCAAAGACAGAAAAAAACTCATAAAATGAAGGATATGAAGAAAGGTCATCCATACCTTGTGTGGTCGTCTCTCCATTGGTGCCGGCCAGAGGTACAACACCCTTGTCCACCTTGATTCCGACCACCATGCCTCTCTCCTTGATCAGCTGAGAGAAAAGCTTGCCATCGTCAGTCTTCTGATAGAGCGTCTCATGGAAAAGGATGACTCCGCCGATGCAGGGCAGGATGCGGTCGTCTGCGGTGAAGAGCAGCTGACGGTACAGCCTTCTGTTCTCCTCTGTGTTCTCCGCGCTGATGCTCTGGAAGCGCTTTGCGACGCTGCCTAAAATGATGCACGGTAAAAAGAAAGCCGGAGAATAAGAACAGAATTCTCCATTTGCAAGAACTAGCATTCTGAAAGCATATGTGACCCTGGACCACAAAACCAGTCATAAGGGTCAATTTTTTGAAATTGAGATTTACACATCATCTGAAAGCTGAATAAATAATCTTTTCATTGGTGCATGGTTTGTTATGATAGGACAATATTTGGCCGAGATGCAACTATCTGAAAATCTGGAATCTGAGGGTGCAAAAAAATCTTAGCAAATCTTAGTTCTTAGTAATACATATTTTACTATTCAAAGTTTTGATATATTTACGGTTGAAAATGTACAAAATATCTTCATGGAACATGATCTTTACTTAATATCCTAATAATTTATAAAAGAAAAATCGATAAAAGGCATAAAAGAAAAATCGATAATTTTGACCCATACTGTCAGTCATGTGTCGTGTGTGTCATGGGTTTCCCTCTTGTGTCCTTATTTGGTTTGTTTCCTGTCCTCGTCTAGTGTCATTATTAGTTAATTTAGTTACAGCTGTGTGTTTGTGATTATATGTTAATTATCCTGTGTATTTAGTTCCTGCCTTTTGAGTCTGGTCTACTCATTACTCCCGGTGTTCCTGTGTGTCTGCCCTGCCTTGTCTTGCCCTGCCTTTTTTGAAGTAAAGACAGTTATATTTGAGTTTAATCCTTGTCTGCGTGTTCCTCGTTCCTCCCTGCTGTGTACACAGTGACACATACAATGTATTTTTGGCTATTGCTACAAATATACCCCAGCGACTTAAGACTGGTTTTGTGCTCCAGGGTCACATATAAGTGTTTAAGTGTTCATACCTGTGGACTCATCAGCTGCAAGAATTCCCTTTCCTGAAGCGACGATCCTCTGAGCGATATCGCTCAGCTCTTTCTTCTGATCGGGGCTCAGGAACGGATATGCGTGAGGCATCTTTACTGGAAGAGGAAAGTGAAATCAGGAACAAAGCAGACAGTAGCCAAATAAGTTAATGTGATAGGGGTGCAATACACTGATGGTATCAGATAATACTGTGGAACATACTAACGAGACATGAAGTATTCATTTCAGTGTCAGTAGTGTCATCAAACAGATGGTTATTTTCAAATAGGTTTCCTGAAAACTTTCCCAATTAGTTGGCCACAGGTTAGTCAAACAGCTAATTCTGCACCAAACTTGCTCCACTGGTTTAGTCAAATTTGGGCTGGAAAACTAGAGAGTGCTGCAAGGATGACATATTTTGGAGGTGAACCTATATTTTTGCATCATCCTAGTTTGACAAAAACTGAAGTATTTTCCCATTGGCTTTTGGATGGCCAAGAATAAGCTCTGTGACCAACAAGAGTTTATGATTCTTACATGCTTTGTTCATCATAATGATCTTCACAAAGCCTAAATACAATCGCCCAAAGTAAAAAGGTAAATTTAGGCTACAAACAAATGACACCATGGTTTATGACTTCAGTGTCAATCCTTAATTCTCTTTCAGTCTTTATTTAAATTTCTACAAGTTGGAAATTTTAAGTTAAAGTAGTTTGTAGTTTATAAACACAAAGCAGACTAGTGAGTGAGTTCTGTTTTTAGTCCCATTTAGTGACATTTTAGCAACCACCTTTTTATCAGAAACATGAAAGCTTAAATAAATCTGGGGTATTACTTTTGGTTTTTATGTTGTACAATAAAGCATGGAAATGTCCTGAGCTTGTGTTCAACACAGGCCTTATTTCAGGCATTCAAAAAACCCATTGACTAGCTCGTTTCGTTGTGTTAGGACTCATTCCTGCAGCGCTTTATGGTTTACTTATAGTTGGCTTTGTTTAAGCTGGTATAGGAGAAAGTATTGCAGTGCTGAAATTTTTTTTTTACACACATGACCTTTAATGATTACAATACCATGGTATTTCTTTGATATGTCCAAAGAAATTAGCATTTCATTTCAAAGAAAAATGAAATAAACAAAGTGCAGAATGTGTAATGTGATGTAGGAGATATAATGCATTAAAAATCATAACCTACACTTTCAGCATTGCACTCTTGGTTGTTGCAGGAAGTACTGTAATTTCCTTTTTGGATTAAAATATCTGCTAAATAAATAATGGTGACTCAAAGGGATGTTGTGATGAGGAATTGTTTTGACGAACTTTTAATCTAAATACAAAGAGGGAGTTTTTTTAATTTTTTTATTTTTGAACCATTTCTCAAAAAACTGTCCTAAGATCCTCATTTTTTTTAGAGAGAACTTCTGCTTTTATTTATTAGTGTATAAGGAAATATACTGTGACAGTATGCTTAAATCCCACTCTTCAAATTTATCTTTCTTTCTTTTCATTTCCTCATAATGACTGTCTCTTACTCCTGCTTTCTGTTCTCTTCAAGAGTTCTGTACGTGTCAAGCCTTGCTGCTCTCATTGTTGACCTTTATGTGAGTTATGTAGGACAAGCTCTTTTCCTGCCACCCCCTTCGTCCACTGATTCTACCTTTGCTCTTTTTGACACTACTGCCTAAGTGTTCAGACTATATATAAACTAGTGCCTACCAGCTGCACTGGTGTAGATGTGCTGTTCTCACACGAGGGTATATATATCCAAAAAGTATGCATGTATGTGTATTGTTTAATTTTGTTCTGTTTGTTTCATTGGTGAACATCGAAGGCTGCAACCAATAAAGTATTTGATTATTTCTGCACTTTAAACCCTTTTTGCGCACTTTAAGTCACAAGCATTGATACTGATGATATATTATTTTTATAATTAGCGATTATAACGAGCCACAGGTTGTATTAAAAAAATAAAAACTATAAAACGATAGTAATATGAGAAAAATAGTATCCTATAGAAGGCCTAGTACAGTTGCATTGTAACATTGGACTGACAGAAGCTTGCCAATGCAGTTTATTCAGATTCATTAGACTGTTTTGAAACAATCCAAATGAATAATTTAGAATGGTTTAGGTGTGATTTACTAAATGGCTCTGTTGTGTGAATATCATTAAAATCAGCTCAAGATTGTTGCATTTCTGCAATAGTTAGAAAAATGGTCTCATTTTTACATGGAGATTTATATTGCTTTGGAATATTGCCATTTTTATCATTAAACGTATCAATCATGTTTGATCTAATGGTGTCAATATTGACCATACTGGTATGCTGTGAGATTCAAATGGTATAAATTATATATTTAACTAAAATTATCTGAAAAAATAATATTGTTTAATTGCTTTAAAGCATCACCAAAAGCCAGTTACATGTCAGAATCCTTTAGATATATAGTCAGCCTTTTGCAATATTTAGCACTACCAGCAACATCATGATAGCAGTTATCACAGTTCATCAGGTTAGGTGCTTTGTTGCAGTTCTGAGTTCAGTAATCAGGAAGGAAATCTATAACTCTTGCGTCCTCCTCCTCTTTTCATTTGAAGTGTTTTGCTCCGATAAAGCCACCACACAACCACACTCTCCTATTTCTGTTGTTATCTTATTCATACTCATTAGCACTGTGACAGTCTTTTAATATCAATGTCCTGTTAAGACAGAATTTAGATGCATTTTAAAATAAATTTCTTACCTTTCTTGCTGAAAGGAGCACAGACCAAATGTAGCGACCCTTGAAGCGAGGGAGAAAGAAAGAGAAGAAAAGATCTGGCACAGACCACGACAGCTGCCTGTCCGATTGGCCACTGTATTTATCCAGCATTATGACCCCTCACATTCAGCTGTCCTGCTAAAATTAGCCCTATCCTGATACTGGAGATGGGTGGCAACATTCCCAAACACGCAAGAGAGCGAAGGAGACTGACAGAATGGAGTGTGTAGAGTCAGAAGCCGTACAGTCGAGTGTGCTCTTGTGGAAATACGTTAAAATCTGCATGGAGATGTCTAAAGAGAAAAGAGAAAGGCAAACAAGTTGGCTAATATAAACAAGTGTCAGAATCTACAGCACGCATTGTTGTTGGAAACCTCATCCGACAATAGCAGCATGCTAACCCTTGACCGTTCGGTGGCTTTTGAACAGCCACATGATGAAGCCCTGGGTCTTTTATTAATAGCCCTGGTTTTGTTGTTTATAATGGAAAAAAAATGTTTTATAGTGAGTGTATTAAATGCCCTATTAGAGGAATTAGACAGTACATTTATGTCAGACGGGGGTCAGAAGAGGTGGTTTGGGAAACCTGTTTGTTAAAATAATTGCAATTCCATTTGGCCCTACTAGTGTTAATGGAAATTACACAGCACCTTGAAGATGTAGAGTTTTTGTAGACGTGCCTTTATTTACATTCTATCAAAACTCCAAAAACGTTCCTATACATAAGCAGGTTCCAGCTAAAATGAACATGAGAGGCAGGAAAACGCCAACAACTTTTATTGCTGTTCACACAAATCATGATTACAGGAGCAGATTATTGATTAATAAAGACTTACTTTTGCATGGTTTCTTGCACAGTACTGTGTTTTGAGCTCATGAATGCATGGTTTGTAAACTAATATATTTTGATATTTGCATCACAACCAGCTCCATATGTCTGTCTTTTCTGACAAAGTACATTTGCTAGGTAGCTCACATGGTACAGCAATGTACCCGCAGAATGCTCCGTAAGTGTCTAGTGAAAGAGGTGTTATAACTTTATTTTCAATGTAATAGGGCATTAACCTTTTAGCACCACTAACCGTTTTGGACATTTAATTTCCAAACTAAAACGCCCAATGTAATAAAATATTGCCAGATTCGTGTTCATTTCTTTCAGATAAAACTGTACTTTTAGCCCCATACATGGCACATTTCACCTGACAATTTTCATGAAATGTGCAAGAAGCAACATAACATCATAGGCATGATTTTCCAGTGAACATGGGATGGTATTTGTCCTGGGATTATATTAATATGTAGGTGTCAGGAAAGGGTAAATTTGACTGTTATATGACATGTATTTATCAAATTTATTTATAAAGTGATTTTAATAAGGATATTTTATAAAGCTCAAGATTGACCCACTGAGGTCTTTGTCCTGCTCACTGTGGGTATTAAAGCTTTATATTAAATATAGAAGAAACGGTAAGTGCCTACACAAGGGGAGCATAAAGAAACATGCCTTACAACATATAGTTTTACTCAATGACAAATAAGCTTTCAGTTAGCAAATGTTTATAAAAGACATAATAGAGAAAGTGAGACATGGTTAGTAGCTGTATTCATAGCCTGCTGGAGACACTATTACAATTTTTTTTTTCTAAAATTAACAATTGCCCAAATGTTTGCAGATATTCAGTGATCACCGTTATATGCTTTCTGGATTTATAAGAGCATATGGGTAGGTCACGTGTATTGATTTAACTTTAAACCAGCTGTGATAGAAAAAAATGTAATGATCAAGTGTTTGACACTGTGAGCAGAATAAACAAAGAAAGACAGGAAGACATAAAGGAAGAGAGACATAAAAGAAAGAAAGCATGAAAGAGAAATTCAACGCTGTACTCTTTTGCAAGTTAAAAATTGCAACACCTCATCTGATGTATTTACACACCCATGGTTTAACACAATAAATGGTGCAACCCTTTTACGGTAATCTCTTTTGATGCACAAAGGTCAGTAAATTCTTGCTATATGAGTGTAAAGTCACATTTTTATTTTCACTGAGAAACTTTCTAACCAAACAGATGTCTATTCTTTTTCTCATCTTTGAAGATGGTCTGACTAAGCACAAAGCCCGTTTTCTGTAAACCACCAAAGTTTTTCCGCTCTGCTGTGGTTTTGTACTTCATTTTCAATGACCACACAGTCATTTTTAAACTTACAACATTTAGAACTATTTGCAAGAGGAGAACTGCCCCCTCAACTGAGTCTGGTTTCCTAAGGGTTTTTTTCTCTCCATTTCTGTCAGCGATGTAGTTTTGGTTCCTTGCCACTGTCGCCTTTGGCTTGCTTAGTTGGGGACACTTAATTTTTGACAACACTATATCGACTTGATTGCAGAGACACTATTTGAAGAGAACTGAACTGAGCTGGACGATGACATCGCTGAATCAACGACAAACTGACATTAACTGAAAAAATTACTGTTATTATTGTCCTCTATTTAGAGCTGCTTTACAGCAGGGGCCTGTACTATGAAGCCAGTTTAGCTGGCCAGCTAGGTAAGATTCAGTTTAGTTTGCACCAATCCTGGGTTTTAGGTACCATGAAAGTGGCTTGGCTTTTAGCGGCATTCATTGCCATAGTAACCTACACTCCACAGCTAACCTGCTCTGAGTCAGAGATCTCAAACTGAAATTGGACCAATCAGATGTGAGCAAAGTGACATGTCTGACACAAAAAAAAGTCACTCCCCCAGTTTCTCTTCCTACAAATTAAAGCTCACTATGAAGTACCTTAAATATATATATATTAGTGCTGTCAATCGATTAAAAAATTTAATCGCGTTAATCACAGTCATGGACTGTGATTAATCATGATTAATCACACATTTAAAATACTAGGATTTACCTGTAAATGTGTTGAAATAAAGAAATGCATGACAAACTAGTTTAAGGAAACATAACCTTTCACACCTCCGCCAGGTATGAGACATAATCCTTATTATTATTTTGTTTTTATTCAGCCATTATCAGTCTTTATACTGGCAATAAAACGTTTACCAAGCCACATCGCTTCAATCCCAGGATACATTTACCCAACTATTATCAAAAGTATTTCTAAATAAATACAACAAAACATTTTCTTGCGACCTTACGTGAAGTATTATGACAAAATGCATTATGAAGAAGAACTGGACCTGTTCTGGTGCATTAGAGCTAACATTAACATCATGCTCCATAAGACAATTTATGAAATTAATAGTACACTTTTACTCAGAACTCACTTCAAACCAGCATCGAGTGTTTGTAATAACTTCCTTTTGAGATCACATGTGGAATTTGGTCGTTTACTGTTGTTAAAATATGCTTTTTATTGCCTTTTATATCGCTGCCAAAATGAGCATTTCAGATGTAAGTTACACATTCATCTCAAGAAAATCACATAGAAACCATATCCTATCGTAATCGTGTGTTTATTATTTTATATAATGTATAGTGGCTGTTGTCATGTTTATTTCTGCTGTGTTGTATGCTGTGGCTGAAACTCACGTTGTTTGTGATGTTACAACCGTCTCTCCGTTCTGAAGTTGCCAGGTATACATTCCAAGTATGATAAACATTAGTAAAAGGATCTATTTTAATTTTAATTTGTCTATATACACTTTGGGCGGCCGCGGTAGATCATAAAAGTAGCCCAAAAAACCGCAACCCTCGGCTCTGTAATTTTTCCCGCGACTGGATTTTCAAAATAGCCCACAGGCAGCCACTTGTGCCACAGCCGCTACCCTGACAACACTGTTCACTGTATCCTCATTACACACTGATAGATAACCTTCCGCGCTGCGATGACGGGAAGAAGTTGGGGTCAAACCTTATCAAACGATTAATTTGCGTTAAAAAAATATTAACGCGTTAATGTTTTTAGATTAATCACATGCGTTAACGCGTTAAAGTTGACACCCCTAATATATATATATATATATATATATATATTAGTGGTGTCAAAATTAGCGCGTTAACGCAGGAGATTAATTTTTTCAGATTAACGGGTTAAAAATATTACGCAATTAATACGCAATTAACGCAGGGGTGGGGCTAGGGTTGGCCACCCCATTCACAACTGCTGCCTCTGTCTCTTTTTTTCTTGAAAAGGATTGCATTTATTTAGATGCAGAACGTCTTTATGACCACATCAAACGGGAGACGTTTCAGATGCGCGCTCTAACGTCGCCTTCGTGCCAGGCGCGAGTCAAACGAGTGCGGAAAAGATACTGAGCTCGTAATACACGCACAAAGGTGCCGGCGCGCGCTGTAGCCTGTATCATTTCATATCAAAAAGCGAAAGAAACTACGTGCATGCAATGTCCTAGTTATGCCGTCAGTTAAGGCATGAAGTTACCAAAAAGGCGATTAAAGCTGCTTTAAAACTGTGTGCATGCATGCAATATGATATGCGTCACATTTAAGAACATGTCTCTGAAATGGTTTTCAAAACTTTCCTGAGGCACCCCAGCACTGTCTCCCTCATCTAACACACCCGATTCAACTCGTCCGCTCATTAGAAGAGATTAAGACCTGAAGTGGGCCAGAAAGCAGCAGCAGCAATAGCAGGCAAATAATAATAACCAGCTGCTGTGATGTCTATTAATCCAAGAACAAAAGAAAGAAGAGGAAATCAATAACTTTTATAGCTTTCAGGGGTTTATCTATATTTAATTTAGAATTTAGTGTTTGGTAACTATTCATTTTCTGTACATTTCTAATGAAGGGCACAGGTAGCTAAATATGTCATTTATTATAATGGATTCGTGTGAAGATTGTTTTAAGTTCACTTAAATTAGAAGTTAAGTCGGTAACACTTTACGGTAAGGGTACACGAATTACCATGAATTCATGCATAAATTCATGCATGAATTATGCCTTACTTCATGCATTAATATCTCATGAATTATCAGGAACTAACATGAGTTCAAAGTCTTTCATTCATGACTTCATGGATGAACTACACCTTAATTAAGACATTAACTAAGGTGGGTACATCATCATGATTTATGATTTATTACGCATGATCATGATGTTTTCTTTGTTCACAAAAAAAATAAGAAAGAATGAAATAAAAGGTTTTTACTATCCACTTTGGATAAATCTATTCTTATGGTACATTGTTACAATTTGTGCATAAAAATAGCATTATTTTGTGCAGGTAAGACAACTTGAATTATTAAAGGAATATACGAAAAATCCATGCATGCATACAGGCTAGAACAGTTTATCAATTATTGTGAGAACTAATGTTTTTCATTAATTATGATCTGAGTTATCAAGCATGTTCATATATTCTTCATAATAGCCTGCAGGTAAATGGACAGACCCCAACATTGGCCAATCGCAGCACATAGCATGTGAATTCTGTTGACATCCAAATACTGTAGTCATCATTAACTAATCATTAGCTTCTCAGGACTTCATCATGTGTGTGGCCCCTCAACTAAAGTGGTGACTTGGTCCTTTGAAATACTGAAAACCAGTGTGTTATTAATGATGGCATAACTGTAAAATGACATGAATATGAACATGAATGTTTAAGCTTTAGCACACAATGTACACAAAACACAAAAGGTCTTTGATCTTAACTTTCTACTTTATTCTTAAACAGTATAACCCAGTTAAATCAACAGCAATGCCTGGGAAGAGAAGGAATTCAGTACCATGAACTTGCAAAGTGCTCTCATGATAATTCGTATTTTACGTAAAATGTGGTTCTACAAAACATACATTTACTTACATTTTCACAGGCACTAAAAGGTACAATACTGACGTATTTATAGCATCTAAACAAACCAATGCTTATGTATTTTCAGCATTTAAACGTACAATAGTGACACGTTGACGACACCTAAAAAAATGAATCCTTATGAATATCGAAATTGCCGTATTAATTTTATTATTATTGTACTCAGTTGTCATATTAATGGCTGTATTATTAAATTGTTTAATCGTTTACTTAATATTAATGATAACACTTTTTTTCTGTGTGATTTCTGCTGCCACTCGTTTCGAAGAATAGGACTACATAATGTTAAACAAGACACTCTGAACCCTTACAATGAATAAAATTACTGCAATCAAAAACCATTACTTATCATGTAAGATTTACTTTGTTTTCCACGGGACACAAAAGGTGTTTTGTCTGACATGCTGTGACTGAACATAGAACCATAAAATACACCAAAAACGCAACATAATTACAAAAGGAATCAATTTTGTTTGTGCGCTGTAATCCAATCCTCAAATCCAAGCCTTTATTCGGCGATCTTCATCTTCATCCCGAGCAAAGAGCGACCGACCGCTAGCTGCAAACTAGCTTGCGCTGACTGATGCACTCCAAATTCAAATATTGCCCCTTCAAGAAACGACAGGTTTTACGTCAGGATAATCGATCGCTCATTGGCTCTCGCCTGCGTCGTCACAGATTGCGACATGCCGTGTTTCTGGTGAGGTGTGTTTGAATGATGCAGGTGCACCTTTGGGATAATAATTTGGATAATATTTTTAGTGATTAGCAACAAAAATTCTGCTCTTCACCTCATACAGACCTACTGTACTCTGCCAGAGAGGACTGCGACTGCAGCGCATCGTCATTTGGATTATTTTTGGTACTGCTTTTGACATTTTTGCAATAAATAAATGATTGTAATTGCACTTATCTGTCTGTCATGTTTTTCTTATACTGTACAGAGATAGTTATGGTTAGTTTTAGAGGTAGCATTAGGATTAGAGATTAAAACATTTTCATGCTATATTGTTACTAAAATGGTCATTTTCCTCATATTTCTGTCAATTACGTTTAATATATTTTTATATTCACTATAAAATGGATAGGTTTAGGTTTGGGGGAGGTTGAGGGGGTCTAAACCTCTAAATAGCTTATTGCTAAAAGATACAAATATCTTAATGACATAAAAGATACATAAATATTTGACATTTTTGGCAAAAAATATGTAGTGATTTGTACATATTTGAAAACACTTTACAAAACCAAAAAGCTGTTAAAGGATTTACAAATGAAAAGAAGAGAGAAGAAAAAAGGTTTTAAAAACAGCTTGTTCTTTTTTAAGGTAAGGAGACACTTTTTTAAAAGGAACAAGGTACTGGTGTAGACTCCTCATGAAATATTTAATGCTGAACAAAAATAAACTATTAAGCCCATAAATGACACAAACACATGGAAGTGCATATACAAACTGGTTAATTCTTGTAAATATCTAGTAAGGATCTACCATCTTTTTTTAAAGATAGCTGAAGCTGTAGACTCCTGCAACTAACACACTGGTTTTCAGTATTTCAAAGGACCAAGTCACCACTTTAGTTGAGGGGCCACACACATGATGAAGTCATGAGAAGCTAATGATTAGTTAATGATGACTACAGTATTTGGATGTCAACAGAATTCACATGCTATGTGCTGCGATTGGCCAATGTTGGGGTCTGTCCATTTACCTGCAGGCTACCTATATGAACATGCTTGATAACTAGGTAAAAAAACAGTTCTCACATTAATTGATAGACTGTTCTAGCCTGTATGCATGCATGAGGTAATGTGGATTTTTGTAAATTAATTTAGTAATTCAAGTAGTTTTACCTGCACAAAATAATGCTATTTTTTATGCACAAATTCATGACGATTCATGTACCATAAGCATAGATTTATTCAAAGTAGATAGTAAAGACCCTTTTCTTTCTTTCTTTCTTTCTTGTGAACAAAGGAAACATCATGATCATGCATAATAAATCATAAATCATGATGATGTACCCATCTTAGTTAATGTCTTAATTAAGGTGTAGTTCATCCATGAAGTCATAAATGAAAGACTTTGAACTCATGTTAGTTCCTGATAATTCATGAGATATTAATGCATGAAGTAATGCATAATTCACACATTAATTTATGCATGAATTCATGGTAATTCGTGTACCCTTACCGTAAAGTGTTACCGTTAAGTCTAATAAATGTTAAAATTGATAGCTGTCAATTATACTGTAATCCTGAATGGCTACAGTCAATGGTTAAATATTAAGGGGGAAAACAATTTTATAGAGACATCAGTAGTATTGATATCAGTGATGCTGGCCTTCAATCATAAAAAAGAAATATTAAAAATATACTGTCTTTATGTTGTTTGTACATTGTACATTTGAAGATTGAATGTGAAATTATTGCAATATAAAAGTATATTTAAAAACTTTAATGTTAGGTGGGATTAATCGCGAATAATCGCGATTAATTTTAGAAAAATGCCTTTAATCGATTGACAGCACTAATATATATATACATACAACAAAATTGTCTGTCTTTAATGATAATTACAATTTACATATGATTTATAAAATTATAATATGATTTATATTATTATTACTCCATTACACACAAACACTTTTAGTTTAACGATTATTATAAAGCATTTATTTTAAATGAATATTAATATATACAGATCATATGTAATATAAATAAGTGGTAGAATCAATAGATAACACTTTAAAAATGGCTACATGTTGTTTTGAGTGGATGTTATGTTGTTGTGTGTGAAAAAATAAATAAAAAATGTTAATCACAAAAAAAAATGGCTACATGTGACCTTACATTTTTTAGTCTCTATCGCTTTATCAACTATATACTGTAAACTAACTTCAGAAGTTTCACTTGTGACTGCACTGATAGAGCGAGATAATTTCCTTTATTTGTTCTCTTTCATGGACAAGTACTTCAGTGGAAATGTGTTTAAATTCCTCATTCTTTAATCTCTTAACAAAAGAGTTTAATCTCGCTGGCTCTCCAGAGAGAAGTGAATCACACTTGCTCTGTGTTGTGATTGGCTGTTCACTGCTGATGTCACACATTCATGTGCACTGACTCCATTAACTCAGGATCAAGCCTGAGTTGACAGAGAAAGTTGATGATCAGCTTCATGGTACCAATAAAGCCAGATTGGAGTGGTTTGGTTTTGTCAACTCAAAACTTATCCTATAACTCTGAATTTGTTCATCTACCATCATGGTACAGGCCCCAGAATTGAATTTTTGTTTGCATTATTGACACCATTTTCCTGTTTAACACTGTAAAGCTGCTTTGACACAATCTGTTTTGTATGAAGCGCTATATAAATAAAGGTGACTTGATCATTCATACATTGTAAAAAATGAATAATGGGTCATGTAATTTTTATTTTTTTTAAATTAAGGTGATAATAAATAGTGTGTATATTTTATTAAAGAAATTGTGGTTCCGTGTTGTATAGAAAATATTGAGAACTTTTCACTAATAAAACCAAGAGATGTATGTTTTCTTCATCTTTTAAGGAAACTTAGGCAGATTTGAGGCTTGAATTGAGGAACTGGTTAAACTGAAAAAAAGGAAAGAAGGCTATTTATTTTAAGAGAATTAGCTCAATTTTGCAGTTTTATTTTAGCGGTGATTGTTAGTTCCCAGCATGCTTTGCGTATGGCTGGATATGAAGAGTAAATATTGAAATTAAATGCTATTTTATATGTTTTTGAGTGAAGGGAAACATCTATTAATGTTTAATGTTCAGTTATGTTTGACATTTGAAAGTGTTTCTGTTACGTTGAATATTCTGTCATTACCATTGAAGAGTAGAGAATATGGTTATGGATAACTGCATGTACTACAAATGTGAGGCATGATGCTTTGTTAATGCTAGTGCAGTATTTTCAGTATTTATCAAGTATTTTCCTGCTTGAGCTGTCAGGCTGTATATAGTCTTTTAATTGTACAAAATAACTCAAAGTAAAACACGCCTTACTCAAAATCACAGACTTTTGAAAATAAACTTAAAATAAATGAGCACATTTCACTAACAACATTAAATTCATTGTGTCATAGATTAAATAATTTAGGAGATTTTACATTATTTATTCAGGTAGATTCCATTAAAAATCAAGCCTTAAAAACTACTCAAAATTATTCTGTGTAATATTGTTACTATAATTTTAGTAGATAGTAGATAGCTCAGACAATTTTTTTACAGTGTAGTAATAGTGATTCACAGTATGAAAAAACTCTCCACTGAGAAATGATAAAGAGTGGTTTATTTCTTGAGAAATTGGCAATTTGAGAGTTTTTTTTTATTGTGTTGAGGTTAAAGTAAACGAAAGTGAAACTAATGCTGTCATGAACCCACAGAAAGTTAAAAAGGGCTGAGAGATGAAGAAGATGAACATAAGACCTTTACATTTACATTTAGTCATTTAGCAGATGCTTTTATCCAAAGTGACTTACAAATGAGGACAATAGAAGCAAAACCAACAAAAGAGCAATAATATGTAAGTGCTGTGACAAGTCTTGGTTAGCCTAGCGCATTACACATAGCAAGTTTTTTTTAAATAATAAATAAAAAGAAAAAAGTAGATAGAATAGAAATAGAATAGAGAGTGCTAGAGTTAGAGGGTGAAGTGTTTTAATAAAAAAGAAAGCAAGTATATAAAATAGATTTAGAATATAGAGTGCTAGAGTTAGAGGGTCAAATGAAGATGGAAGAGATGTGTTTTTAGCTGTTTCTTGAAGATGGCTAAGGACTCAGCTGCTTGGATTAAGTTGGGCAGGTCACCAGGAGGGAAAAGTTAATGTAAAAGTCAGTGAAAGTGTGCATTTTTGGGATGGCACTATAATGTGCCATTCACTTGCACAATGCAAGCTTCTAGAGGCACATAAGTCTGAAGTAGTGAATTTAGGTAAAATTTAGGGTGAAAGACACCATGGTGGTTTTGTAGGCAAACATCAATGCCTTGCATTTTATGCGAGCAGCTATTGGAAGCCAGTGCAAATTAATGCTTTATTGGGTGGTTGTCCTGCGCACTTAATAAACAAACTCCAGCTGGTCCAAAATGCAGCAGCTAGAGTTCTTACTAGAACCAGGGAGTATGACCACATTAGCCCAGTTCTGTCAACACTGCACTGGTTCCCTATTGAACATCGTATACATTTTTAAATCTTGCTAATTACTTATAAAGCCCTGAATGGTTTGGCACCTCAGTATTTGAGCGAGCTCTCATTACATTATAGTCCTTCATGTTCATTACGATCTCAAAACTCTGTCCATTTGATAATACCTAGAATATCAAAATCAACTGCGGCGGCAGATCCTTTTTCTATTTAGATCCCAAACTCTGGAACAATCTACCTAACACTGTTCGGGAGGCAGACACACTCTGTCAGTTTAAATCTAGATTAAAGACCCATCTCTTTAACCTGTCTTACATATAACACATAATACACTTCTATTATTCAAATCCGTTAAAGGATTGTTAGGCTGCATTAATTAGGTCAACCGGAACCGGGAACACTTCCCATAACACACAATGTACTTGTTACATCATTTGAAGAATGACATATATGCTAATATTAGTCTGTTTCTTATTCCGAGGTCACTGCAGTCACCAGATCCAGTCCGTATCCAGATCAGATGGTGGATCAGCACCTAGAGATGACCTCTACAGCCCTGAACGTCAGCGGAGATCAGGACACCTAGATGAGCCCCAGAGACAGATCCCCAGTGAAGACCTCGTCACCTAGACAGCCATCGGGACAAGACCACAGGAACCAGATGAGTCCTCTGCACAATATGACTTTGCTGCAGTTGGAACTGAACTGCTGGTTTTGTCTGGTCAGAGGAGAACTGACCCCCGACTGAGTCTGATTTCTCCCAAGGTTTTTTTCTCCATTCTGTCACCGATGGAGTTTTGGTTCCTTGCTGCTATCGTCTCTGGTTTGCTTAGTTGGGGACACTTAATTTCCAGCGATATCATCGACTTGATTGCACAGATACTATTTGAATTGAAATAAGCTGGATTATGACATGCAGACCTTAAATCGGGTGAGAATGATCAGTGAGAAACACTGTCATTATGACTAGCATATAATGTCCGTTACATTTTCTATTTGCTTTTAATGGCCTATTTTGAAGAATGTTTTGAAATTTGCCACAATGATCAGTCTTAAACGTTCTCAGACCAATTTGAGATCTTCCACTCAAATTCAGTATCACCAATTGCTCAGAGTTTTCTTTTGATTCCATGGGTCATGCAGAGTTCATTGAACACTTAAATCAACAACACATTTTGTCCAGATTTCACCTTAGACCAATCCACATAAAACTGACTAAATACATTTATACTAAATACGTATTTTAATTTCTTAATACCAATACAGAATGAAATTTCCATTGCAATTTTCAGTGATTCTTAGAGCAGGTTACATCAAGTTTTCAAGTTTTCAAGTTTTATTTGTCACATACACGACTATACAGTGAGTGTATAACCAGCAGTGAAATGTGAGTCAGGTCAGCTCCATGGACAGTGCAAATATTGTAGAATACAACACAAGGGAAGTATACATAAAATAAAATGAATAAAAAATAAGATATAAAGAACAAAATATAAAATATAAAAGAAAGTACATGACAGTATGCTGTAGAATTAAATATTAATATAAGCATGACTGTACGAGAGAGGAATGTGCAAACAGGTTGTACATGGTTGATATGCAGCAACAATCTCAAAAAAATAAATAAAAAAATAAGATAATAAGATACCAAGACACAGAAAGTGTTGTGTGCAAATGACACTGTCAGTATGAGGTAGAGAATAATGAATATCTTACTGATTGTTAGTGATTATAAAGTAAGTCATGAAGATGTTAAGAGGCTGAGTTTGAGTTCAGGAGTCTGATGGCCTGGGGGAAGAAACTCCTCCTAAGTCTCTCAGTTTTTGCCATCAGGCTGCGGAAGCGCTTACCAGATGGCAGCAAAGTGAAAAGACAGTTACCGGGGTGATTTGAGTCCTTGGTGATTTTGACAGCTCTGCTTCTGCAGCGTTTGAGGTAGATGTCCTGCAGAGAGGGGAGAGCAGACCCTGAGATGCGCTCAGCTAAGCGCACAACTCTCTGCAAGGCCTTGCAGTCTTGACTGGAGCTGTTTCCATACCACACTGAGATGCACTGAGTCAATACACTTTCTATGGTCCCAGAATAGAAAGTTTTCAGGATTGTTGGAGAGACCCTGAATTTCCTCAGCTGTCGCAGATGGTACAGTCTTTGCCTGGCTTTCTTAACCTGTGTTTGAATGTGTGTAGTCCAAGTCAGGTCCTCGGAGATGTTTACACCGAGGTACTTGAAGCTGCTTACCCTCTCCACAGGGGTCCCACTGATCATAAGAGGAGTGTAGGGCAGCAGGTGTCTCTTTCTGAAGTCCACAATCAGCTCTTTAGTTTTGCTCACATTCAGAGAGAGACAGTTGTCCTGGCACCATGATGTAAGTCTCTCCACCTCCTCCAAGTATGCGGTCTCATCATTGTTGGAAATAAGGCCCAGAACCACAGTATCATCAGCAAATTTGATAATAGATGTGGAGCTGTGAGACGACACGCAGTCATGTGTGTAGAGAGAGTAGAGCAGGGGACTCAGGACACAACCATGTGGGGCTCCTACGTTCAGGGTGATGGAGTTTGAGGTGAACTGGCCTACCTTTACCACTTGAGGTCTGCCGGTGAGGAAATCTTGAATCCAGTCACAGAGTGAAGAGTTTAGGCCGAGGCCTGTGAGTTTAGAAGCCAGCTTGATGGGGACTATGGTGTTGAAAGCTGAGCTATAGTCTATGAATAGCAGCCTTGCATAGTTCCCATTGCTGCTGTCAATGTGTGTGAGGGAGGAGTGGAGTATGTGAGAGATGGCATCATCAGTAGATCTGTTGGGATGATAGGCAAACTGAAGAGGGTCCAAAGTAACAGGGATGGAGGAGCTAATGTGGCTCTTAACAAGTCTCTCAAAAACCTTCATGACTATTGATGTGAGGGCCACTGGACGATAGTCATTCAGGCAAGAGGGTTTATTGTTCTTAGGCACAGGGATGATGATGGATTTTTTAAAGGAGGTGGGAACCACAGAGGTAGCAAGGGACTCATTGAAGATAGAAGTGAACAAACCAGCAAGCTGATCAGCGCATGATCTCAGAACCCGGCCTGTGATCCCGTCAGGTCCGGCCGTTTTCCTTACGTTCACTCTCTTTAGTGCCCTCCGAACCTCGTCCTCCGACATGGTGATCACACGATTCTCGCTTCTCTGCCTGCTGCTTCCTGACGCGCTGCTCGGCAGAGCCGTGCTGCCACCATTGCATTCAAAGCGGCCATAGAAGGTGTTTAAAACCTGTTAGCGTGCCGGTGTTCCGCCGACGGTACACTGCCCCAGCAGGGGGTAAAGTTCGTCAGACACAAAAACAACAACAAAAAAAATCTGAACATGTCATATATCTCTGGAAAGCTGAGATTCTTCTGATTCGAACGATGTAAGGCATTTTAAGATACAATCAACACAGCAGGTACAGTCAGGGTCTTTGTCAGACCACCAACAACCAAATAAACAATAACAAACATGAAATAACTCACATATGAAGCCTCCTGATCCATAAAATTCCACCAAAAACGGTGTTGTTACACTGCAAAGGGTCCAGAGATCCAATTCAGTTCAATATTTAGTCCATAACACATGTATATGTTGATAAACATCCACGGAATGGCATAGTATCATTTCACATTAGCCGACGGAGCTATCCACTCTTCTGTGTTTTCCGTCTATTCTCATACAAACAAAAGGAATTATTTGATGTCAAAATGGCCGCTGAGATCTGACCTTTTGATTGACACCTCATTTGAACCAATAGCTGCATCTTAGAGGGGTCACCATCCCGTGAAAGCGAATGAGCGTCCGGCTTGAGAAATGAGGCGGCTCTTGTTTGATGGACAGTAGATCGAACCAATTGCATTATAGTCTGCAAATGACTGTCGTTTCTGATAGCCAATGAGCTTCTAAACAGACTGATATGACGCTTTAGGGGGTCGGTCCAGGCGATCATTCTCAAATCTTGCTGCGCAGAACGATAAGCTCAGATGCGCTCTGGCGCATGGATACGCACACACATTGATAGCATACGGCTAAGAGACGGTGAGAGGCGAAAAATGACAAAAACACACTTTTTACACTAAGACGATGGTTAAAGTTGTTGAATAATGTGCTCGGCGTGACAGAGATGACATTTTAGACGAAGATAGCGATGTTTGAGGACATTTTTGACGAAGAGAGCCATTGAAGTGGAGCCATTGTTTCAGCCATGAAGCGTGGAGCGAACACCTCGACGCAACGCTGTCAACAAGTAAGTGTTTTATTATATAATATAATTATTTATATATATTATACATATTTATGTGTCTTATACATATTTTACAGTATATGTGTATGTGTTTTGATGCGTCCCTGTTCACTTATGTCCTGTTTGTTTGTTTGTGCGTGTGCGCTTGTTACCGGTGGGGATTTAAACCTGAATACACACAGACTCATTATAAATCACACAGAATGAAGTTTTTTGAAAATCTAAAAATGCAAAATGTCTCATGTGAGGGCTAAGTTTAGGTGTAGGGCGATAGAATATACGGTTTGTACAGTAGAAAAACCATTATGCCTATGGAGAGTCCACACAAGGATAGTGAAACAAGTGTGTGTGTGTGTATGTATGTGTGTATATGTGTGTATGTATGTATATGTGTGTATGTATATGTGTGTGTGTGTGTGTGTGTGTGTGTGTGTTTTGAGGTGTTCCTGCTAACTTCTGTTTTGTGTTGTTTTTTTATAATCACAGACAATCATCTGACATTGAATCGAATGAAGTCTGGGAGCCAGTCAGCGAAAAGCCATATACTGAGGGACATGATGACAACATTTAAAAAAACACTATAATCAGAATCAGAAGAGCTTTATTACAAGTATGTTTACACACACAAGAAGGAATTTGTCCTGATGACAGGAGCTTCCAGTGCAGAAGGAAGTACAGACATAGTGCAGACATGCATAGGAATAACACAGTAGGGATGGAATATAACGCCAATATAAGAAAAAAACTGAAATTAAATAATGTACTATGTACAAAAATAGAAGTATAGGGAAAAAATGGTAATTAGATTAGAATTTAGAAATAGATGTTATTTACAAGTGTACAAATTTTGGATTCTGTGTATAAATGTCACTATAATGTGTTTATGCTTCAGTTACTATGTGTCAGCAATTATTGACAGTGAATCTGGATGTGGAATTGAATAGATCTAAGTGTAACCTTTCATTAGAGCCCAAAATTATGACTGTACATTAAAGCATTCAAGTATTACAGCTTTTTATGTGTCGTTGGTTACAAATGGTCATTTGGAGTCTCCGAGTGTCCTTTTTTGGGAAGCGCCTAGACATAAACTTAGATAAACATGTGTAAAACACTCATTCTCTAAGGTATTGTTATCAAATTTGAAATGTAGCTTGGTAAGGCTTCATTCTGTGATCCCATTGTGTTTTCCAGCTCATAGCTCTCAGCTATAGTCAACTGCAGGCTTTTGTTTACCAAAAAAATGTAGACGGATTTTTTTTTTTTACTTTTTCAGTGTGTTCAAAGTTCTATTACTCAATATCAGTAAGACTTACAGTGATTCTGACCTCTGTAAACCTCAGAGTGTCACCTTTCAAAAGAGACCAAAACCGTGCATATAATCCAAATGGTTCAAGAACAGCATGCAATTTACTTTGGGTATGCCTTTTTTTAGGCGTTTTAGGCAAATTTGACAGGAACGGTAAAGGGTTAATTCGTCGGCCAGCAACGGATATGCTCTCACCTCCGCGGAGGATTTGTTTCCAAAGGCACAGATGGTCCTTAGTCCCTGCCACATGCGTCGAGAGTCATTGAGCTGAAAATGAGACTCAATTCTCTCACTGTATCTGAATTTGGCAGCTCTTACTGTCCGTCGGAGAGCATAACACGATGCTTTATACTCGCTCATATTCCCAGACAAAAGAGCCTCGTTGTATGCGGCTGTGCGTTTGTTAACCGCATCACGGATTGTTCTGTCCACCCACGGTTTCTGATTTGGGAAGGTCCTTACAGTAATCGTTTCTGTAGCTTGCTCGGTTAGTGTATTTACAAAGCTCACTGCTACATCCGTGAACTCGCTGACGTCAGATGAACTCGCCCGGAACATGTCCCAGTCGACGTCATCAAGAGCCGCCTGTAGCATAGCTTCTGAGTGGGAGGACCAGCGCGTCACTTCTCTCTTCACCGGGGGTTCCTGTGCGAGCCTTTGTTTGTATTCCGGTGTGAGGAAAATGGCGGCATGGTCCGATTTGCCAAAAGCCGGTAGTGAGCGGGCTTTTTAGGCATTCTTAAACTGAGAGTAGCAATGATCCAGTGTATTCGGTCCTCTAGTTGGACAGGATACATGTTGGTGAAAGTTCGGCATGACCTGCCTGAGGTTGGCTTTGTTAAAGTCCCCCTTGATGATAAAGGCAGCGTCAGGATGCTTGTTGATGTAGCCGCTGAGCACATCGTGAAGTTTAGACAAAGCCAAGCCGGTGTCTGCCTGTGGTGGAATGTAAGCAGCAGTAACGATGACCAAGGAGAACTCACGGGGTAGATAGAATGGGCGGCAAATAATGGATAGATGTTCCAGATGAGGTGAGCAGGAGCACGACAGAGAGGAGATATTCCTGGGGTCACAACATTTCTTGTTAGTCATGAGACACACTCCTCCACCTTTGGATTTACCGGCCTCAGCTGTTCGGTCCATCCGTAAAACAGAAAAGTTGTCAGACGGCGTTACAGCAGTGTCCGGAACCGAGGGCGTGAGCCATGTTTCAGTCAAACAGATTATGTTACTGTCCCTTATGTCCCGTTGGAAATTTATCCTGGCTCTAAGATTGTCCATCTTATTCTCCAAGGATTGGACATTAGCGAGCAGAATGCTCCGTAAAGGAGGACTGTGAGCCCTTTTCCTCAGTCTGTTATGAATTCCAGCGCTGTTACCACGGTGTTTCTTGTTCCGTCGCCTGTGGCCATTGTTCTCCGTGTTTCGAAGAATCTCAAGAGGCCACGATGGATTCGGTGATAAAGTGTGAACCAGGTTAGTGAAGCGGTTTCCAATGTCCAAAAGTGTTCCTTTGTCATAGGTGATCAGTGCAGACGTTATGTGTGTAAAAAGAGAAAGCAAAAGTAAGTAAAAAGTCAATAAAAGCACAATCTTAGCGGAGTGACCTGGAAGGCATTCGAGCAAAGCAGCGCTATCTTGTTTCCTTTTGAGGTCCCATCGTACAAGGGACTGTCTTTATGATCACATCATCAAATCATTCACACAGCTGATTAGTTTAAAACTTAGATTCATTCAGGAATGGAACACCACTGTTGTGTGTTTCTCGGTTATATGCGATGGTTGATTTTGCTTTGGTCCTGTCAGTTGACAGAGCCAACAGTACACTGTAGAGTGTATCTAAAATTGAAGTTACTCTGTATTAACTTCTTGTTTATTGAACTGTTGCGTAACTACAAGCAACATTGCAGTCTCAGTCATGTTGTTGAAAACCGCCACACAATGATATTGCATTCCAAGAACATACAGTATTTCTTGAAGTTTTGTTATTTCCTGGTTCATCATGGCCTTTGATTTTATCTTTCTCATTTTTGCTTAGTCATTCAGATATGTTATGTCCATTTCCTCTGTGTTTTTGGCTGTCCCTTCTTAGTTATATGTACTGACTCTTGCATCTTTCTCAATAAATGCTCTTGTTCTGTCTTTGTTTTTCATATATTAGGAAATTCGCACCTTTCATGTCACCACTGCCTCTGACCCTGATATGACCATGGACTGGGATTTCTGCCTCTTTTTGTACCTGTTCTGTGGTAAGACCAAAACATGATGTAATGTGAACTTTTTCAAATTGGCACAAATGTAGATTAGCACCTCTTGAGCAAAAGAAGAAATATTAATTGTCAAAATGTATATGTCATTAAAATGAACTTATACTTATTATTGATGAAACCGTTACTGGTTTAATGGTAAACCATGATAAAAGGCAAGACAGTTAGTATTAATGTTTCATATTTTAATGATCATTAACTCGTTACGCTTTCGGTGTTTTCACTGCTATACGCTCGGGGGCGCTCTTACGCATCTTCTGAATTAGACCAGAATTACCCAATTACAAACACAGCTGAGGAAGGTGCAGAGATGAGCGATCTCATATGTAAGCAGATGCATATAAAAAATAATACAATCATCAACAATAAACAGCATAAATTAAAACTGGCTAATGTTACCGAGTGAAATGTCGATTCAGCAAGTGGTTTAGGACTGTGAAGCTTTGGGAGTGTTGATGGAGGTGATCTACTGCATCTATGCTTTGATCATTGTACTGAATATGATCCAGATGTAGTCTTTGATAACTTAATTTTCTCAGCGTTTTGCCTTTATTTTGTCATAATGCTCAGTTATTCATACAACAAAATATTCTGGGGCCTTGACAATTTAGTGAAAATGATCAAAACTGCTGGCAGTGACTGGGAACTTTTTTCAAAAATGCTGGCAGGGAAAGAGTTAAAACAGTATTTGATTATTGCGATTTGAAAAACATGCGGTAAATACTAATCAGCATTAAGCAAATTTAGTAAGAGTCTCACACAGGCGCAACATCCAGAGCAGGTTTGGTTTTGAGTGAAAACATGTAAGCAGAGTGCTGAGAGAAATTATATTAATGAACGTATGAATGAATGAATTATATGAATGCCTAAGGGGAACAGACTGTCTTCTGAATGTCATCTTGTTTCATCTTTCAATGGCATTTTCTTTTCATCTTCCCTCAGTGTAATGCATAATAAAATAGCTTTGTTTACAGTAGTTACTGTGGAAACAGCTCAGTTCTGCTGTTCCATAAGTGCCACCTGCTGTCAGACAATGGAGTTACATTCTCATTCAGCCTGTCTGCCATTTTTGTTTTGACCAATGCGAAAAATTGACAAAATTTTAGTTGTAAATCTTAACTGGTAGATGGAAAACAAGCTAATGTGCATTCTAGAAATTGCAACACTTTGGATAATAAGGTAGCTTGTTAATGGAACTGATAAAATGCCTATAATTTATATATATATGAGGTTTATCATTTTATAAATTATTTTTCCAAAACTTTTATTACATGTTAGTAGATAACATGTTATGTTCTAAGTCACCCAACCAATATTTTAGTATGTTTAAAATCCAACCATCATTTTTAATGTTATTATTTTACATTTTGAACATTTCAAGCACATTTTAATAATACTGTGATAATATTGACAACATTTTGGTCACTGTAATTGTGATATGAAAATTTCATACAGTTTCACATCTACTTATATGTTCAGCTGTTTTAGGCTGCTATTATTTATTCATTTTATTGTGTTGCTGTCAAACTATTTTGTTGGCAGCAAATTTGGTGATGTAAAAAGCAAATCTTGAGTGAGCTCGTTGTTTATCTTTAAGATGTGGGGTGACAGGGTTGCAAACATTTTAGTGCCTTTTTGCAACAAGGAAAAATGCTCATCCACTTCATGCAGGGCTTGAGAAAAACAAAAACAGTTACTAGAAAGCCACTGCCTCTTAAAATGTTAAGAGCCAAAATATTTTTTTTGTTTTTTTGTTTTTTTTAGCCAGCACAAGTCATTGTAGATCTTCAAGGAGTTGCATTGAACTCTGTTGGTGACTAATGGTGTACTAATGATTTCTTGCCAACTATAATTTCCATTTTGCAACAGGCAGCAACAGTCTTTTCCATCTGATTTTGCAAGATTTGTTTGTCAAAAACATTCATCTAGTGATCAAAAAAATCTATTATATATTTCTATATTCAATTTATACATTTGATACAGTAGCTCTTATCATTAGGTTAGCTAGTCTGATTATTGATAAGTTCAACCATTACTTGAACTTTTTTTGTGTAGTAGTAATTCTAAAATTGTAATAATTCCAAGTAAAACATTTTAGAAAATTACGTTGTCAAAAAAACCATGCAATCAGTTGATTCAATGCACTGACTGAGGTATCTTTTCCATTGATTTTTTTTCAAACTTTCTCCTTGTTGATCATTCCAAAATAGCAGGACTGTTGAGGTATTTTGCATTCACAGCTTGAAATTCATGAATATACTGCCCCATAAATTATTCTCAGTAAAAATTAAGATACTGTTACTAAAGTAGAAACTATTACTCCATAGCACCGGTTTGGCAACTTCCTTATGAGTTACCTATCTTCCTCTTCACGCTGTCATTTGAGAAGTCAAACAGTCTCTTTCTGTTTGTTTCCACAAAATCAATCAATGATGATCAATCAATCATGTAATATGATGTTTATTTATAAAGTAGCTCTTGCTGGATAATTAATTGCACCTAAAATGATTGATTATGAAAACTGTGTGATCAGTTTAATTTTTAAGCTCCAAAAGCCACATCTTTTATTTGTCTCAAATCAATAAAATGAGAGTTTGTACATGCAATGCGTAATTATTATGAATTAAGTACAAGGGATGATCATATATGGTGTCCTTGGCATAGAAAGTGTGAAAACCTCTGTAAACCTCGATAAAATATATATGTTTATATATTAATGGCAGCTAAGTTTCATTCCAGTGTAGGTGGGACAGAGGCTTGTTTCCCCTCCACAAGCTTTGCAAAAAGGTCCAGAAAGCTCTGCTGAAATGCAGCCTGCTGTCGTCTGGCCTCTGCAGCTTCTGCTCGTTCCTCAGCCATTTCCTTCGCCCACGCCGCAGCCTCTCTCGACTCTCGCTCCGCCAGCATCTGTAAGAAACGATCCATTGCAGAGTTGGCTTCCTTCCTCCTGGCCTCCTCCAACTCCCTCATTTCCTTCAGTGCCAACATCATAAGTGTGTCTCCCCTTTTCCTCTTTCCTAGCATAAAGACATAAATAAATCTACACTTAACAATCTGGTCTTACTTAAACTCATGCATTGCAGCTATTGCAGTAATTGTACTACGTATAAGTATTTTAACAGCACACTTTACAAACTTCACAGAGTTAAACCATCTGTTTGCTTGTAATGTTGGTTGGGCTACTACATTTGGCCACTAACTTTGTACCAATGCTTATCTGGTACATAGCTAACTTTGATATATTTATCATATTTATAGCTTTATTTACTTACCTTTTACAGATGTGCCAGTGTCACTGGCCTCCGAATCTTTGCTTTCCACATTTCTAGTGCATGCTGGTTTGTGGCCAAGGATTGCGTCCATGGACGCATACCATTTACCTGTCCGTTGGTCAGAACTATTTTGGCTGTTGTGGTCTTTAATCTTTTTGTAGTCTTGTTTCAGTTTCTTAAGCTTTTCCCGACACTGCTTAGCTGAGTGGTGGACCCCGACCTGCAGCAGCTGTGCTGAGATGTTGCTGTATACTTTGCTGTTATGCTTTGACGATGCAAAACCTCTCTGGATTTCCTCGCTGGAGACAATGCTCAGCAAGGCTTGTACCTTGCAGTCGGTCCACTTTTCTGAATACTCCATAGTTAAAGAAAATTACTACAGTAAGATTTAGCTAAAACAGGACTGAGTCTTCTTTCTCATTCGTTTATGCGTTTGAGAAACGACGGGTCGCAGCACCTCTTTGCTGCCAAAGGAACAGAGTAGTTCCTCAAACAGTTCCTGAAACGGGGATTAGGTTCTGAATAGAACCGTTTTATTAATCTGTCACAATTCAGATTCACAACGGGGCGAACTGCAAACCTGCAGCTTAGTGGTGTTGATCATTTTGGGTGTTTATATTTAAGGCTTTTAGATAGTACCAGAAAAGGCCTGTTTGTTTCTGAAGGATAGAGAGAGTGGAAATGAGTTCTGTAATATCCATTTATGACAGCTTTGGCTCAAACTATCATAAGTGGACCTCTGGGAAAACATACACCACAAAACATGATGCTGTTCCTCAGTATTTTTATCTTGTTTTACAGTACAAATATCTAAACAAATGAAATCAAGATACATTTACTGGAGATGCAAAATGACAGTATAACTAGTTGCTTATTAGTATGCATATTACTAGCATATTGGCTGTTTATTAGTACTTATAAAGTACATATTAATACCTTATTCTGTAATTAGATCCCTTAACAACTACCTTAATAACTATTAATGAGCAGCAAATTAGGAGTATATTAAGGCAAAAGTTGTAGTTAATAGTTCACTCACTCAATTTTGTTAATTCTTTTCAGAAAATAAAACTTACGTTATTTTGCATCTCCAGAAAACGTATCATGAAACAATTTTTTTTTTCTTTTTTATATTTGTGCTGGAAAGCTAGACAAAATTACCAAATAGGAAATAATTTTAATCATTTTAACCACCTCATGTCTTCTCAATAATAATATGTTTTTATTTTTTTAAATATTGGCAGTTTGAGCAGACAAAGATTGCTCAAAAATTAACATATATTATGTGTGTGTGTGTGTGTGTGTGTTATAATGGTCTTAATTATCATCATCCAGCATTTCAGTCAGTGCTGACATTCAACATCGATCCTGTGACCTGGAAATACTTCACAAGAAACAATGATGTTGGCTTTGGCTATAGAGTGATACAGAGAGATACATCTAGGTGAGAAAAAAAGATTTTGAATTATTACAAATATTATTTTGTTTATTTATTTATTCAAAACTATTTTGTATATAAGAAACGCATGTGTAAACAACCATTATCCCAGAACAGAGTCTCGCTTTTGACAGCATACAATGGACTGGATTTGGGAGGTTTGATTGCTGAATTAGATTGACCCATCGCAATTCATAAAATATATATGTAAAACCTAACATGTTTTCCTTTACTTTTCCACAGTTTGCTTGTGAGTGATCCTTTAGCACAATACAGCCATAACACAAGAGGACAAGTTTATAGCTGTGCCATTTCACAGGAAACTTGCCTGCCGGTCACAATTAATGGTATTTAGCTTTTCATATTTCATATTTACAAGTAATAAGTCTGTTTTGACATGTGAAATCTAACCAATTTTAAAACAATGACAGTGCCTTCTGAAGCTGTTAACATGTCTCTTGGACTTTCTATGACTAAGGATACACAATCTTCAAATTCAGTGGTAAGTTGTATGTTCATCCTGACACACAAATAAATACATACACAGATGCTTTATACAAATGTTGGGCTGAATATTGCACTGATTGCATGATTTTAAACCAGGACTCTGGGATTTATATTTAAGTAAATGACAGTACATAAAGTACAAAATGAATTATATTGCTATTTCTGAACAGGGAAAGAGACTTTCAGCATCGATTCAATGTTTGACATGTTTATCGGTAAAATGACTCTCTTTCAGGTTTGTGGTCCAACCATTCCTAAGGACTGCAAAGTACTTACTACCCTCAACGGTATGTGCTTTATCATGAGCGGGAACAATGCAGTGAGTGCACCTATACCAAGTGCTTTGAGAAGTAAGTGGAATTAAGAATTACCTAGATTTCTCTTTTGGATTGCTGTTTGATAATCTAATAATGTCTAATCTAATCATTATGTTTTCCTAAACTACTCATTCACAGGCTGCCCTCTAGAAATAGACATCACTTTTCTAATGGATGGCTCTGACAGTGTAGAAGATGTCGATTTTGTTAAAATGAAAACTTTTGTCATAACAATAATTCAGAGTTTTTCCGACTGCAATTCTCAGGTATGATTCCATAAGGCCAATTTTTACCTTTAGATGCTACTCAAAAAGTGGGGTTCACATTGCAGCCCATCTCCAATTTAGGCAGGAACAGGACGGTTGACTGACATGTAATGAAAATACATATGTTTTTTTTTCCGTATAGTTTGCTGTTACACAGTTTTCCACTGGTTTTGAAATTCACTCCAAGTTTGAAGCAGTCAATGACATTGATTCATGGAGGAAAAGAATAGGAGAGATAAAACAGCAAAAAGGATGGACCTACACTGCAAAGGCTATAAATAGACTTGTGTACGTCACATCTAATGTTATCAACATCAAGTATCTCAAAATGCCACTTCAAAATGTATTAGTGCTAACTTTATTTTATTTGATCCAAATCTGACTTTTGTGACTGATTTTGTAACACATTAAAAGAATAGTTCACCCAAAAATGAAAATTTGCTGAAAACCTTGATGCCATCAAAGATGCAGACGAGATTTGGAGAAATGTGTCATTCCATCACATTCTCAGCAATGGATGCTCTGCAGTGAATGGGTGCTCTCAGAATGAGAGTCCAAACAGCTGATAAAAACATCACAATAATCCACACCACTCCAGTCCATCAGTTAACATCTTGAGAATCAGAAGCCTGCGTGTTTGTAAGAAACAAATTTAACTGTAAAATGTTGCTGTTGGCTGGAATATGAGTCCTTTATCCATAATAAGGCTTCCTTCAGTGAAAAAAACTGTCCTGTCTGAATCAGCAGAGGAATCTGCACAGATTAAGCACAGTTTACAAGCCAAAACAGTCCAAAACAGCTCAAAACAACTATGTGGCTGGATTTTGATGTGAGAGACAACAGGAGATGGACTTTTTCACTGGAGGAAGCATTATTATGGATTATGGACTCAGATTTTAGTTAAAAACGTCTTGATGGATTTGTTTCAGTTTTTGTCTTCACAAGATGTTAACTGATGGACTGGAGTGGTGTGGATTACTTGTGGATTATTGTGATGTTTTTGTCAGCTGTTTGGACTCTCATTCTGACGGCACCCATTCACTGCAGAGCATCCATTGCTGAGACACTGATGCAGAGACACATTGCTCCAGATCTGTTGTCCAGAAACTCATCTACATGGCCTAAGGATGAGTAAAGTTTCAACAAATTTTCATTTATGAATAAATTATTTCTTTAAGGGGGTGTTTGGGTGATCTGGCGAAAAACAAATTGTTTTTCTGAGTTTTAAACCGTAACACCTATAAGAAATAAAGTGCATGAACAGCTGTTCCAGTATGTGATTTCTAATAGCTGTTCTCAACACTGTGTATAATGCTTTTCTTATTTCCATTGTACAGGGATGAGCTCTTCATTACTGAAGGAGGGGCGAGGCCATCAGCAATTAAAATCCTAATTGTTATCACTGATGGTAGATCAAATGATGAACCTCATCTCAGAGGCGCAGTTGAAAAGGCAGAAAAGAAGAATATTATCCGATATGCTATTGGCGTAAGAATTATGTTTTCTTTGACTCAAGGCCTTCAAGCTTTAAAAAGGACGCAAAAGCAAAATCACAAAAAGTATTATTAATGTAGTCCATATAGAGTGAATTAGTTGACTCAGTTCATAAAACTTGTATTGACTACTTTTATTATACGTTTATGGTGTTTTTGTGTGTTTTTTTTTAAATTTGAAAGTTCTAGTCCCCATATGCATTGTACAGTGACAAGTACAGTGTTTCAATTTCAGAGTATAATGATGACAAAAATTTTATCTTTGCATCAACTTATCAGTCAAAAAAGTGAAGATTTTTAACCTTTATCTTTGCATTAAACAAGATATAACAGGACTAAATGTTTGAATGAACTAAAAATGTCTGTCTTGTCTTTTCAATTTCCAAAGATTGGTGAAGCTTTTGATGATTCCCGCACAAAGCAGCAGTTACATGTTATTGCATCTGCTCCTGTTGCTGAACACGTGTTTAATGTGACTGACTTTGACGCATTGGACAGCATCCGTGAACAACTGGAAGAAAACATTGCTATTGAAGGTAAGTTTACAGATAAGAGCAAAGAACATGAGAAAGGTGTAGATGCGGGAAATAATAAAAATGGATTTGACAGTCAGTGTTACACAAGTGCTGAACAAAACAAACAGTTACAATTTATTTTGATAGTCCACTTTAGACATTCTACTAACTATAAGTAACTTAGTAACTACATGTCAACTAATTCTCATTAATTTGCAACTACATGTCTACTAACTCTCAGAGTAGACTGTTAGGGTAGGTTTAGGGTTAGTAGAATAAGTTGACATATACTTGCAAAGTTTCTCATAGTCAATATGTTGTATGTTGTGGACCCATCAAAGTAGTGTTAGAAGATATTAACAAGACAGTCTACTAGTACTCTAATGACTGCTAGTTGACATGTAGTTGCAAAGTTACTTACTTACCAAGAATGTCTAAAGTGGACTATCGAAATAAAGTGTTACCAAACAAACTTCATCTTTGACATTCGCCATGGTCAAATCACAGCCATGCTGATATTCATTATAACAGCACAGTCACAGTCAATATGATATAGCTTATGGTATGATCTTGGACCATATTCACTTGTTTTAATTACATTTCCCCCATATATTCTTTCAGGTGTCCAGTCCACTGGCGATTCTGCTACAATGGAGTTTGCTCAGGATGGATTTAGTGCGGTGTTTACATCCAATGTAACTCAATACCTCAAGCGTTTGAAAAAACCATATTTTTTGGGCATTTTTTTTATTGGTCAGCTATAGTTAACAATAGATAATATTAAAATGATATAGCAACAAACTCCTTAAGCTAAGCAAATCCTTAGTTATAATTATAAACAAATTAACACTAAGAGTTTTCTTAGCTTAAGGCAACCAGACATCATGTTGAAAAGTGGTGTAGAGGCAAAGAAAACAAACAGATTCAAACCTCTTTGTTTAGGTAAGCCTGATCATGAGTTCTGTGGGAGCTTTCCAGGGGAAGGGTGGATATCAGGAACACTATCAGTATGGCCTTTCTTCAGACTTCCAAGTGGGAAGTGAGCAAGATAGTTACTTAGGTGAGAAACACATCAAACTGGCCTTACATTTATTGTGGGGAGCTACAATCAAAAAATAAAATAAATAAATACTGCAGACCCCAACAATGAAATCATATACTCCCTCCAAACCCTTATAACTTTCTCTTATCTGTGAAACATTATTCTGAGTAAATTCCAAGTTCCACATATAATGAAAGCATGTTGTGACCAATGGTTACCTGAGGTTAAGTAATGATGACTGTATTATATATATTTTTTGAGTGCATTATTTTTTTATAGCCAATGTTTTTTTCAGGTTATTCAATGACAATAGCAACAAGATCTAAAAAAAAGTTTGTGATTTTGGGTGCACCAAGATATAGGCATAAAGGACAAGTGAGGATTTCAGTATTTGGAAATAATGCAACTAACCTGCTGATGGATTCACCCAAGGTACCTATAAATTGTCACGCCCATGGACTGTTTTGTGTGTGTTTTCCCTCCCCATGTGCTCCGTGACCCAGTTTCTCCCTCTCGTTGATTGTTCATTTGATTGTGTGTTTGCCCCTGTTCCTGTTGTGGATTTACCCCTGTGATTCTCTCATTAAATACCATTTATGTTATCCACGTCGCCATCGTTCCTTCCAGCAGTGTATCGTGACATAAATAATTCACCAAATACAGTATATGTTATTTTCTACATGTAATGTTCTCTTATGTAATATTTTCTACTATTAGACACCAGAAACAACCACTTGAAAATACTTACATACACATAATATACACATAGATCAAACGACCAGAAATTATGTATAGTTACCTAATGACAACCCATGATAAATTAACCTAAATTAAAGATAGTCAGTTTAGTGTTGATTCAGTTCAGTTCAATACCTGTAAAGTTCATCAATTATGAAATAAGCTTAGTTCAGCTATAAGCAGCTCTATGAAAACAAGATGATTTTAATAATAAATCAGCACTACAGAAAACAATAGTGTCCAGCTCAAGTCAGTAGTCAAGACGCTCAAGTCAAGGCCTACAGTTTATTTGGCAGAGGATTTGATTTTGAACAGACTTTTTGTTATTTCTCAGCCTCAGATTGGATCGTACTTTGGAGCCGAGGTCTGTGTGGTTGATCTGAACTCTGACACAAAAACAGATCTTCTACTAATATCTGCATCAACGTATGTAGACTCTCATTCTGAAGGCAGAGTTTTTGTGTACTTTTACTCTCGGCAGGTAGGGTAAAATATAATTTCCCCATTCTAAATATTCCAGATACTTTTAGACTTTATTTTGTCTTTCAAAAGTTTAAGAAACTCATACCCGTTATACTCTTGTGCTTTTTCTCTTTTTGCAGCCATACTTCACTTTTTCTGTGGTGTTGGTGGGAAAGGCAGGTCAGAGGGGTCGGTTTGGCTCTTCTCTGGCTAGTCCAGCAGATCTGAATGGTGATGGTTTCAGGGATGTGCTGATTGGAGCTCCTTTAGAGGAAGACGGACAGGGCAGCATCTACATCTTCAATGGAGGAGTAGATCAAATAAATCCCACATATTCACAGGTCTGCCTATTTTAGGACTTAGTGTTGTTTCTTGAGTTGCATATTTAACCTTTTGTCGACTGCCACTTTATACCACTACTTTTTTACCTTTCTTATCAGTTTCCCTGTTCTATTATTCTGTGTACGGTTTTAGAGAATTGCTGGATCATCTGTATGCTCAGGTTTACAGCTTTTTGGACAAGCTCTGAGTCAGTCCTCCTTAGATCACAGTGGAGACAGTCTACCAGATATTGCCGTTGGATCAAAAGGAGCAGTTTTGCTTCTTAGGTACAGTGTGCATCCTATGACTTCAGTATATTCAAACACTCATTCTATCTAATAGAATTAACTAACTGATTAATTACAAGTGAATATCCACTAAATTCACAGACAGTAACATACAGAGCCCAATCTGAGTTATTCTTTATGTTTTTTAAGTGTACAATGTGTACTTTTCTACAACACACAGATCTAGACCTATAGTGTCTGTGGATGTGAAAGTAACCTACAGTCCATCCAAAATCTCAACCAGTCAAACAAACTGCACCAAGCCACTGGAAAACACATTGACAGTGTGCTTCAACATGAGCGGATACAAACATGCTATAACAGGTTTCCCCAAGTTTTACGACAGACTTTGTTATTTCAATAAACTATTTGAATACAAATATCACAAAATAGTACTCAATGACATTTTCCAGATTTGGCTGCAAATATTAGCTATACATTAAAACTGGATGCCAAGCGATATAACCACAGAGCATACTTCTTGCCCAAAAACCATGTCCTCAGTGATGCTGTAAATGTTACACTAGAGGAGGTGTGCAAAGACCATCCATTCCTCATAGAGGTAAGTCACATATCACTCCTTTTGTTGCAGATATTTCTATACCAATTTCCTGCAATGTGCTATCAGATTTTCTCTGAAACCCTCCACCTCCCCCAGCTCCACCTGTCTAGATCTGCTACAGAAATTATGTAAGCCTACTGATGCAGCAGCAGCATATTGCTCACTCTCACAGCAGCATGTTGGTGTATCTGTTGGCAGTAGCAAGAAATAAAAATGGATTTTTATGAGAAACAATACCAAGGTAAAAAGTAAAAATCCTTTAATTTATTAAATTGCTTGTCTTGTCCAGGCTTGTACAGAGGATTATCTCAACTCACTGCTTAATGAATTAGTATTCACTTTTGAGGGTCTGCCCTCCCAAAGTCTGGAAAACTTACAGCCTGTTCTCTTACCATGGGTGAAGAACACTACATTGTGGATGGTAAGAGTCTCATATTTAAACCTAAATTGTCCTAAAGTGTAAATGGTGCAACCAAATGTACAGTATATGAGAAAATATGTGCATTTTTCCTCATATTACAGTTAGATTATGAGATGAACTGTGGATCAGACAACCTTTGTGTTGACAACCTCAAAATGGACTTCAGCTTTGGGTAAGTGAATGGTGAAGTTTGTTCATTTCTGCATCTTGAATGCTCCCCCAGCCAGCCATTGGTTGGACGGTCATTTAGTCTTGATCTAAAATTGGTGCAATTTAACCATGTGTCTCTTTTGTTTCTCTAAACCAGATCTGCTAACATAGAGGTTGGGATCATGCAGGAGATCAATGTGACAGTGTTTGTAGAGAACAGAGGAGAAAACTCATTCAACACTCACTTCACCCTCAACTACCCTTTTGGACTTTCCTACAGGAGAATTATGCCTCGAGTGGTGAGACAGGATGATGTTCATGGCATGTGGGGTTAAATACAGCAAGTATAGCTCATTGTTTAACATTATGGAGAGCAAGTTTAGTAGTTTAAGTGCATACTTTTTTTTTAAAACAGGAATATCCATCCATTTTCCAAACCACTTGTCTTATGTAGGGTCATGGGGATGCTTTGAAAAGGATTTTACAGTATTTATGATCAAGAAACCCATTTTTTTCTGTTTGAGCAGGGCAGAGTGAATTGCCATTCTATAGATGGCATGCGAGAAATTTCATCAGGGGAGACCATCTGTCAGGTCAACAAACCTCTATTCTCAGGAAACGCTTCTGTGAGTCGAAATCTGTGTCAACAGACACACAAATGGATACAGAGACATCTAAATGTCTGAGACCAAATATGGGGTTCAAAATCTACTTGGAACTTGGAAATACATTTGAGTGATAATGCGTGATTGAGTAGCTCAAGGGTTGCCAGAAGGCCTCTGCAATGACATATCTGAAAGACCCAGATTCTAATCATTTTTACTGTAAAGGGATTGACTGGAGATTCTGAAGCCTCTGAGAGATTTGTAAATGTCAATGAATACCCTAGTGGAAATTTTTTTTTATGCCATAATTTATTTAAAATACATTTATTTAATTATAAGTGTACTTCAAATCCATTAACATATTTATTGACATATCACTTAAGACCTAGTGATATAAAATTATATTTTGGAGTATTTATTTATTGCAAAATGCACATTTCTTAGTATTATGCCTAAAATGTGTTTTATCACTATTAATATCACTATTAATAAGGATTGTATGGTCTCTGTATTATATCAGTCTTTAAATGCAAGATATTTAAGGTATACTCGCAAAAGTTCCATTTTATCATAATCGAATATACTTTAGTATGTCTTTAGTTGGAACTCAGCACTACTTGCACATAATTAATGTGCATTAAGCACAAAGTTAGTTGTTCCAATTTAGCAGAATTTAAGCATACCAGTTTACCAAAAGTACAATTGCAGGGTATTTTTTATTAAGCACATAAATATGTAAATGTATTTGTAGCATTCATAGCACAAAATAAATGTATTTCATTTATACATTTTAGTATATATATATATATATATATATATATATTAGTGCTGTCAAAGTTAACGTGTTAATAACGCGATTAACGCAGCGCGTATTTTCTGTTTGACCCGTCTGCTCAGTTTCTCTTCAGCGCGCACACACACCTCTCTCTCTCTCTCTCTCTCTCTCTCTGCGTCTGCTCAGTTTCTCTTCAGCGCGCACACACACCTCTCTCTCTCTCTCTCTCTCTCTGCGTCTGCTCAGTTTCTCTTCAGCGCGCACACACACACCTCTCTCTCTCTCTCTCTCTCTCTCTCTGCTCAGTGTCTCTTCAGCGCGCACACACACTCTCTCTCTCTCTCTCTCTCTCTCTGCGTCTGCTCAGTTTCTCTTCAGCGATCAGCAGAGAGGAGCAGCGCTTTAATTCAGTTAAACACAGATATTATGTTGCTTCTCTAATTTTTACATGCAAGTATAGCTGAAATCACAGCACAGCTATTGTCTTTATCTTATGTGTATTTGATTTCATCAGACGACGGCTCGATTATCAGGATTTTTGTGCAGATTAACATCTTGGAAGGGAGATCTGGTTATGTAGTCTTAATGGGTCACGTTTCAGTCACTATTTCATATTCATTCCGTTGTCTGACAACCGAAACAGTCAAATATACCAATGAAAACCATTTTATTGAGAATTTAGCTTCATCAAAATACAGTATGTGGCACAGAGAGGGAAACAAATTTAATAAATAATAAATGTACATTTTGCATGTTCAGAAGAAGAGCTGCCCTGTCCTGCAAAAATGTAAACATGTTTGTTTAAGTAAATTGCTCAGTGCAAAGAAAGAGAAGTAATGGGAACCTGGAATTTCTTTTTTCATGTGTCTAATAGACATGAACAAGTTCTTTGAAAAACATCTATGACCTTTGAAACATGTCTAGTCTTCATGCTTTGTTGACTATGGTTTCTATAATAATAAACATACATTTGCATAAAGCATCCATGTTTGTCCATGCCCATGTTGATTAGAGTATTAAAAATGTGAAAAGTATTAATTTAAGGTACATTTAGAACACAGAAAATGTGCGATTAATTAAGATTAATCGCGAGTTAACTCGTGACAATCATGCGATTAATCACGATTAATTTTTTTAATCAATTGACAGCCCTAATATATATACTGTATATATATATATATATATAATTTTTTTTTTCCACTAGGGTACTTTTTTTCCACTAGGTGATTGGCTAAACCTTTTGCCACTCTTCATTTCATTTCAGAATCAGGAGTAGAAAAAATTAGTTTAACACTTATAATAGACAGTTCACCACTGTCTCACAACTGCACAACTGACTTCTTGACTCAACTGTATCTAGACACACATACACACAAATTAAAATATATTTTGTAAGCATCCTTGATTTAAAATATTTTATAATGCTTTTAACTTCTTATCTCCTTTCTCTAGGCTGTGTTTGACATTATTTACAGTATTAATAAAGAAAGTAATTTTGACCAAAAGGTGACATTCAGTGCATCTGTTGCCAGGTATTGTGTTAATCTATGTCTATCAAATGAATTATATCAGCATGAAAAATAGCACTAACCAAAATGTTCTGTCATTTCCAGTGGCAATGCGAATCACTCTGAAAACAGTGAACTGTTAAAAATGAGAAACATCAGTGTAAAACGTGCTATATATGTTACCTTGTTGAGGTCAGTGCTTCTGTTTGCTGTAGTATGATTACAAGTATGATTTCTGGACCTTTTGATATTTTGCTTTTCTCACTGGGTGTTTCTCCTATAGACATACAGATTCCAGCATTTACATCAATTTCACCAGTGGGAAGAATAATCTTGAAAAACCAGTGAAACAGATACTGGAGGTAAAGGTGCTTGGGATTTCTGTGTTCCATTATTTCATCACACATCTACTGAAATAACAGTTGTCAGTATCAATCAGTCTCCTTTCTTTATGTCTTTAAGGTGAAAAATGAGTTTAGAGAGCTAAACTTAACAGTTTTCATTAGAGTACCTGTAAAACTGGGAGCCAAAAACATCTGGAATAATAAAAACTTACAGGTAAAAGTGTGTGCAAATCACATAAATCAAGGAGAAACAAACAAGAACCAAGGCCTTTAGTGTCTTTATGATGCCATTATTGTAGTCCATATGACTTTTGTAGTCCAGATTTGCACATTTAATACTTAAATTGTCTGTCATGCAAGGAATTTCCTTCTTGTTCCATGGAAGAAAGTACGCTTAGTTGAGTTTGGAATGACATGTAGGCAAGAATATTTTGGGGTGAACTGTCATTTTAAGTGTTACAAAAATATTTTGCTTTGTAAAAGATTCCAGATTGCTTCAGGGACAGAGACGAGCAGCCCCCCTCCACCAATTTTCTGAAAGTGCTCAAAAAGAAAAATGTCTTGGTGAGTTACATTTTGGTTAAATTTTTTTTTTAATTAATTTTTAATAAATGATCTGATTTAAATGTAAATTTTGTCCAAATAGACTTGTTTGACTGTTGTAACATGTTTTTCTGTCAGAATTGCTCTGTGGCAGTGTGTGCAGTCTTCAGGTGTGACGTGAATCTGTTGAGAAATGAAAGGAAGTTCTATAATATCTCCAGCAATGTGAGCTCTGGATGGATTGAGCAGGTATCTGAAGTTGCAGGGCCTGAAATCTTTATTAGATGAGATTATTAGACCATTCTAATATACACAACATTTATTTTCATAGATTGGGATTAGGTCTGCATCTTTTCAGTTGGTCAGTACAGCATCTCTGGATTATGATGAGGACAAATATATTTACTTCTCCGATTCCCTCAGCTCTGTGCCAGTTTGTGAGGTAATGCGTATAATTCACTAAAGCTAATATTATAATTCTCCAGCTGTTAGTGACATTACTTTAACATTATACTATCTATGCATCAGAATTTGTGAGATTCTGCTTCTAATAGCATGAAATCTTTATTGTGTTACAGCTCTTTATAGAGCTGGTCAAATGTAAAACTGTAACTTGAATGCAATGTAAGTCGCTTTGGATAAAAGCGTCTGCTAAATGCATAAATGTAAAATGTAAAATGTATTGTGTTGGTGTGTGTGTGAAGGTAAACACTCAGGTGGAGGTCTATGAGGAACCCAGCATCTTAAAAGAGGTCGTTGGAGGAGTTATTGGAGGACTGCTGATCATCTCACTAATCACAGCCGCCCTCTATAAGGTGCAATACACCAGCCTTTTCATAATTCTCTAATAGTGTTAACAATGTATAATGTTTTATTTGATTTTTCTTTATAGTCAGGCTTTTTCAAAAGAAAGGCCAAGCAGCAGAAAGATCCAACACAAGAAGCTGATGAAATGGAAAACCTAAATGAAAATTAAAGCAGGATTGATTCATTACATTTATTATTTTTTAACACCTAGTTCTTTCATCAAAATTAACAGATGTTCATAAAACAAGTCTCTCCTTTAAAGCTGCACTACAGAATATGTTTTGGTTAAAAAAAAAGGAACAAAAAACTGTAGTCCACCAAACATTACACACAGAAAAATAGGCAGATATATCATGGCCAAACATTAAGATTTTTTTTCCTTTTAGTAAATCGTGGTCACCTTGTACTAATTTGTTTCCTCATTTTGAGTAAATGATTTTGATTAAATCCAATTAGTACAAGGTTGTTGCTATTTATTAAAACCAGGGAACAAATTAATAAGTTGTGGGAACACATTCTTAATTTGTACTGTACATAAAAATTTGTGAAAACTCTTTGCGTCCTTGTCATACCTCGATTCACATTGGTATGACCTCCAGTCATTCATTGGTAAGCTTAAAATAATGATTTATAATTTGAGCTGTTGGGTCAAATTTTACAGGAAATGTTATTTTTATGTCAAAAATAAAGTCAGAAAGTGCTTTATTGCCAAGTATGTTTGCACATACAAGGAATTTGTTTTAGTGTCTCATGCTTCCAGTACACAGAAACAACAACAACACACAGATAGTAAAAAATAAGATGTGAATAAAATACACACATAAATATAAATAAACCACAAAAAAAAAAAAGAGTAAATTGTATGTACAGGTGTGATATAGATAAAATTTAATAGGAATAGAATAAAAAATAAGTTGTAGGGATGTACTTAGAGATAGGATGATAAATAAGTATAAGGTTATTTCACATACATTTATTGCACAATGGGGGAACATTTAACTGTTCATAAGGTAGATTTCCTGGGGGAAGAAACTGTTCTTGTGCCTGGCTGTCCTGGTATTTGGTGCTCTGTAGTGCCGGCCAGATGGCAAAAGTTCAAAAAAGAGATGGCTTGGATGTGAGGGATCCAGAGTGATTTTCTGAGCCCTTTTCCTCACTCTGGATGTATATGAAGGGTGGGCAGGGGAGCACCAATAATCCTTTCAGCAGTCCGAACCGTTCTCTGTAGTCTTCTGGTGTCTGATTTTGTAGCTGAGCCAAACCAGACAGTTATTGATGTGCACAGAACAGACTCGATGGCGGCTGAGTAGAACTGTTTCAGCAGCTCCAGTGTCAGGTTAAACTTCCTCAGCTGGCAAAGGAAGTACAACCTTTGTCAGGCCTTTTTTACAATGAAGTTGATGTGAGTGTCCCACTTCAGGTCCTGAGAGATGGTGCTGCCCAGGAACCTGAATGACTCCACTGCAGTCACAGTGCTGTTCATTATGGTGAGTGGGGGGAGTGCAGGGGGGTTCCTCTTGAAGTCCACGATCATCTCCACTGTTTTGAGCGTGTTGAGCTCCAGGTTGTTAAGACTGCACCATACAGCCAGGTTGTCAATAAACCCTCAACTATGTCATTTGTCTTGTGGTTTGTCACATCCACAAATGGAAAGAAAATGGCCGTGTGTGGGTGTTGAGGTTTGTTGAGTGTTAGCTGCTAACTTGCTTTAGAGCAATAGTTGCTTAGAATGTAAACCAGCCATCTAGCTGGCTAAACAACAGTCATCATTGACGTCTTGGGAATCACCCATTGTCAAAACACAGACACCTCAAACTGCAGAGAGAGTTATCAAAACACAATCTGAACCACAACAGCACATATGGGTTTCTTATTTCATACTGTGCACTTTTTTGGATTTTTTTCTTAGAGAAAGATTTCAAGGTAGAGATTTCAAAGCATCAGATTCAACTCAAGTTAAATAACTACTCTGGAAGGGACGTGTAATTTTATGTTTCAAGCACAGATGGCAATAGAGAGGCCATTATGGAATAAAAAGGATAATTGCAGCTTTATCTCAATTCTGATCTCCCCCCCACACACACATAATTCATATCTTTTTACTCAGTATTTTATTATTCTGCATTTATTCCTCACATTTTTTTCCTGCCACAGAATAAGACAAACAAGTAAGTGCAATTTGTGTTGCAAATACCTTTTTTTTATTACCGTTTTATCACAATTTCAAGTTTATCTCAAAATTTGGACATTTTCTCATTAGCTTCTTTACTTACAGTAAGTATAATGCTCCTTTTTTGACAGCACACAAATCACCGGACAGATGTTTTCTGTGTTGTTTTTTTTCTGTAACACAAAAAGATATTTATTGACACAGTGAGCATTCATATATACATGCATGTATCTACAAAAACAAAATTATAAGAAATAAATGTCTACCTTTATGTGGCAAAAAGTTAGCAATGTTGCACACATAGTGAACAAATTATATTTGAATTTCACAAGGTTGATCAAATATAATCAAAATCGTCTATTAAATTGTTGTGACAAATTGTTGTTTGCACCAGCTCTGCAGTTTGACACTCCATTCACGTAAAGTCTCGTCATGTTTATTTACATAGCACTTCATATGATAGATTGTGTTAAACCAAATAGCTTTACAGTATTAAACCTGATTAAACCTTGCTTTCCATTAGAATCGAACTTCAGTTTCTAATATAAAGCAGCTGTCCAGTGTTTATGCTTTTACATGCTGGCATCTGACCTCAACAAGGACACGACAGGAAAAAGGAAAAAGGGAAAAGGGTGGAGCTGCCTATTATATAAACACTACATCTGGTTCCCTCTGCAAACTGGACTCACTTTCTCTGCTTGGATTATTGTATTTTTTGCTGCCGGTGGGAACTCTCAGTTCTTGGCCTGCTGCGAGCCCTCCAACTCCTCTATCCTCCATCTATTTGGATTGACTGTGAGGTGAGTTTGCACTCCTCTTACCAGTTATCCTACTCGCTTACTGTCTGGTCAGGTAGATTTCCTCTCTTTAAGCTTTTATAGGTGTTGTGATGGTTGTGGTTTTGGCTAACAGGGCCGCTGCTGGCCAAATGGTGCCCTAAGCAGAATTGTATTGTTGTGCCCCCTCCCTTAAATAATATGGAAGTAAAAAAAAAAAAAACACCTACTATAGGGGTCAAAATAGAACTTTAATAAAATATAAAAGTAAATAAATAAATAAATTGTAATTAAATTGTATTATTTACACATTACAATTGTAGCTCTAGACAATTAATTCATCTACCGTGGACACTCTCTGTCGTAACACACTGGCAATGCTAGGATTTATATTTTTCAAGATGAGTTTGATTACCTCTTCTTCAATAATTTCCTGTTTCCAACGTCTACAAAGAGAATAATACATGTATGCAAAATCTCTTATGCTCTCATTTTCTCCTTGTACTCTATTACGGATTCTCTCTGCCAATTCATCAACAAAATCTTCTGACAAGAAAGCTGATAAGAAGCTAGTCTGGAACTCAACCCATGTAGAAATAGAAAATCTAGCTACATTCCACCAGTCACGGGCAGTACCGTGCAGCACATTTCGAAGGGTGGCGGTCAGCTCCTCATTGGAAAGCGGATTCAGAACTAAATAATCCTGACATTTCTCAATGTACGTCAAAGGATCTGGATCATCTCCTTTTCTACCAAATGTAGGAAAATCCAGCTTAATGGGGATTCTTCCGCGAAGGCGTCGACTAATATCACCACCAGTCATAAACAAATCTGGGGGTCCAGACCTTGGTCTGGAAGAATTTGCTGCATGGTAGACTGAAACATATAAGGTACGTTGGCAGCATCATTGACAACAACTGAAGCAGATACAGGATTAGTGGCTGCTACAGGATTGATCAGAGAGAGAACTCTAGCTGGTGAAGGACAATGAATAGGACTAGAAGGTTGGGGAACAGGGATCACTGGTGTGTGATTAATACTGTCTTGATGTCAACTCTTGAGAAAATAATTTAATCTGTTGAGTTTGATCAAGAAAGTCTGATTGTAGTTTATCAATGGCAATTTGAAGAGGTTTTATGATAGCTTCCATATCCTTCTTAACTTGATTTTCCAAACGTTCCAATCGCCAGCTTACACTTGAAGCACTCTGAGTTCGATGATATTCAAACTGCTGGTTTATAGTATGAATAAAAATGTTTTGTCCTTCTTGGTTTAATAATTTTAGATCTTGATGTAAAGTCGTTATGGTATGTATAAGCTCAGTTTTTAATGCTAAAAATTTCTTGAAACATTCTATGCTGAGTTGAAGCCATAACAGAATACTGTACAAAAGCCGTTTCATGTGTAGGCAGATCAACAAAACTAGGTATCAGCGTAGGTGAAAGTATAGAATCAGGGCACAAATCCATGTCTATTAAAGAGTGTGTTGTTGCATCTGACAAAGGAGGAGGTTCAGAAGAAAGACTAATTCTCTGTGGAGAATCCATATCATCTGAAGTAACAAGATAGAAATAGAAATAGCCAGGTAGTGGTTTCTTAAATAATACCACTTGCAAAACTGATATCCACACTCAATCTACTGGGTCCCATCTGGGGTGCCATTTTTTATGTAGCGGACTGACTGGTGCTGGGGTGCCAACTTATAAATTATTTATAAGTAAAGAAAATACTGTAAAGTCAGCTCTACATAGGATTCTCATAGGTAAAAAAAATAAACCTTGTGAACCCTTTTGAGTCAGAGACAACAACAAAACAAGAAGAAACCAGTTTAACTTTGGGTCTTATTTCATTTTGCCCTCCTTTTTTAATACACACACAAAAAAAATAATTCAAACTTATTTTACAAGAAACCATTAAAAAAAAAAAAGAATTAAACAAACAAAAGAAAAATTCATATGTACATACTCTCACAAATCAGTTCAACACCATCAAATAAACTTTTTACACAACTAACCTAGAGGTACCTCTTTTACCCTGAAAATAATCTTTAAACAGCTTAATTAGGTGAAATTTACCAAACGTTTTGTAAGGACAGGAATTATCTTCAGTTGTTTTCACCCATTCACATCAATACTTCCAATTTAACCAGAGCTCAATGATTCACTTCAGACAGTTCAAGCATTCATTGATTCAATTTAAACAGTTCGAAAGTTCAATGATTCAATTCGATCAGTTCAGAGATTATTTCAAATAGTTCAAACTATCGTTGTCTCCATTCCAGCAGTTCAGAAGTTCAATGATTCAATTCGATCAGTTCAGAGATTATTTCAAATAGTTCAAACTATCGTTGTCTCCATTCCAGCAGTTCAGAAGTTCAATGATTCAATTCGATCAGTTCAGAGATTCATTTCAAATAGTTCAAAAGCAATGATTCAATTCAAACAGTTAAAACGTTCAATGATTCAATTCGATCAGTTCGAAAGCTCACTGCTAACATCAAAGAAAAATTCAACGAGCGCTGACTGTTCACTGTTCAAAGATTCCGTAAACTTTCTTTTACTTTTAAAGGAGAGAGGCTAAGATTCAGAAAAGGAGAGCAACAAATATTACAGTTCCTATCATTTTCCACTAACGTTAGTTCAATTCCATCCCATTCTGATTCAATCAAGATCGTCAAGATTCGGCTAGTGCATGAGTCGTTTTTCCCAACGACATTCAAACAGTCTTTGAAGCATTTAGGAGCATGATACTCAGCTACCCACACAGAAAGAAAATAAGCAGCGAAATACTTGTTCATCCCGTAGCGTCAGTCATGAAGATTTAGCCGCTGTTTATGAATCGGGAAGTTCAGAACCATTCTGTGGTTGTTGTCAGATCTGTTCCGTAGATACTTCAGAAGGAGTTAGATCAGCTCTCACAGTACTAAGATTCCAGATAGTTAATCCAAACTTCTCATCGTTAGTTTCCACAATCATATGACATCAGACCAGTTCAGGGTAGCAAGGCCATGAGTGCTGCTCACCATGCTCTACTTTTAGGTGTACATACACTTCCGTTTTTATTCTTCTCTAGACGAATCAGCAACGTTCTAAAACACATCGCCCTCATGTGGACAGTTTGGGTGACAGCTACTAGCTCGTCACACAGTTACCTATGGTTATGATTTTATTAATACAGTTGTCTGATTGATTTTACAGTCTCAAGCATTCAGAAATCATACAAAAGAAAATTAAGCAGTGTTACTACAATAAAACCATGATTAATTTTTTTAAGGGTTGTGATGTCCACATGTTTTTTGTTGAAGAAATTATAGAGGCTGTGTCATCTATCACAAGTGTAACAACAGCAATTACTAGGCCTTTGGCTGTTTATTTTGTATTACATTATGTATTTTAACAGTGTTATTCAATGAAACCATATAATTAATAATTAACCAATCATTATTGCCTCATTGTTTTATATATATAATGCATTTTAAGGAATTTTAAAAGCTGTTGTTGGCTTAGGTCTGTTTTTATAACAACAAAAAAATATATCTTAATACTCCTTTGTAAATTATTATTTGAAGTAACAAAACTATGGTTAATTTGTGGTTAGAAGAATATATTTTTTTATTTGTCACATACACGATTATATAGAGAGTATATAACCAGCAGTGAAATGTATTCTCTGCATTTAACCCATCCTAAGTGAACACACACCTGGAGCAGTGGGCGCCTGGGGAGCAGTTGGGGGTTCGGTGCCTTGCTCAAGGACACCTCAGTCGTGGTATTGAAGGAGGAGAGAGCGCTGGTTATTCACTCCCCCACCAACAATCCCTGCCGGACCTGAGATTTGAACCCACAACCTTTGGATTACGAGTCCGACTCTCTAACCATTAGGCCACGACTTCCCCCATAAAAGCTATCCATGGCTACAAGAACCATAATTTTTGGTTTTATTTGTAGTAAAACCATGGCTACTTTTCTTAAGGCAACATGGAAACTTAGAGAGAATATTAGATGCGTTGGTGGTGGTGAAATTATTACCGACATTAAAACACGTTATTAATGTCAACAGCCAAATAAGTTTCACAGGATTATGAATGTACATGCAAGTGATGCACAGACTTCATTTTCATCTTTTTTTTTTTTCTTTTTCTTCTCTCTGTGCCGGATTGCTGATGTCTTTTGACGGGTATAGTTGTCCATCAATTATGATCATTTGCATTCAGCTGTAAACATGAGATGCGAGCGTTCGCTGATGCGGGAATGGGGCGTCACGTTTTTGTCTTTTTTGACCAACTGGAATAACTCCCCCCTGGGAGTTGGTGTCCTACGCAAACTGTATACTCTGCGTATAGGGAGTGGTGGTACTGGCTAACGTGGTTTTGCCGATAGCGGGCTTTCTCATGGCTATTGCTAATAACGTCAAAAGTTCTTTGGTTCTCCTTATTATTGGAGTAACTTCCAACATGGAAACTGCGTATCTGCCATGCAATCTGCCAAGCGTTTAAAGGGCACCTGCACCTTGATTTTGTGACATATGAGTACTGCCGCTCGCTTGGTATCATCCGACATCCACGTTATGTGCATCGTTCGGCCCGCAGGATTTTCAATATTCTTCAGTCAAGACCTACTGCTATTCCGTCCATTTGGTCAAATAACAGAATTTTGGATAAACACTTACAGAGTGACTGTCGTCCACCGCCATCGCTTGTCTACATAAATCGGACAAACTCCAAGTATACCTCGACTGGAAATATAGGTGCATTACAAAATCACCTTGCTCTTCTCAACTGTTGCTCCATCTCGGATAAGGGCCTCTATCTACATGAACTAATTACTGACAACAACCTGGATATGCTATTTCTTACTGAAACCTGGCAAACACCTAATGACTTCATGCATCTTAACCTTCTTACACCAAACAGATATCAATACCTGTCTAAGCCGCATTCATGGTAAAGGGGGCGATTTACTGTTTATAATTTACATTATGCCTCATGGACATATTATTCGTTGCTATGGTTTTCATTATCACTGTTATGCTGACAATATTCATATATATATTGCTTGCCGTCCAGATTCTATTCACCAAACCACATCACTATCTATGTGTGTTAATGAGTTAAAGACATGGCTAAATTCCAATTTTGAAATTGAGCAAGACAGAAATTTTAATTACTGGCCCCCCAACTCTAAAAAAAAATATCCCACCTTTAACCTTGATGCCACAACAATTTTTCGATCAGCCACCGTTAGAAATTTGGTTAAGTAAGGTCCACGTGATTGGCCCAAGGAAGGTATCCAATGGTGGATGAAGGTTTTCTGCGTGTTTGGTCAAAGTTATTAAATTTAGATTAAATTAAAATCTGACTTAATTTTATTATCTAATCTGACTCCATTTTATAATGACCTCGCATTTGGGTTAGAATGCGAATTATTATTGATCATTCATAGGATAATTTATATAGACATCTGATTATTCTATTTATTCTTTAATATTATTGTACTCATTCATTCGGGTGCTCATGTCACTCAAAGATATCGCTTCGGCCTTTAGCGTACCTTACGTTCACATTCTCATCAGTCTTGGTTATTAGACAGAGGTAATTGACTAATACTTTAGACGGCTGCTACTATGCTTGCTCATTCTAAAAGTACTTTTATTTAGTCCCCCTTAGATCTGTATGCACTTGATATAGCAACATTATCTCTAGTCAGAGGTCACGACCACTACTATAGATATAAGCTGACCAACATTACTTCCCAGTAGTAGCTTTGGTATGGTCATGCCATGGTTTCCCATGTACACTTAGCTAGAGTGACATTACAATAAACAGAGGTCATGACTCACCCTATTTAGGTTGGTCAAACAACAACCAGTTGACCTAAACAGAAATTCCCTATAAACCCTTACAATCTAAGTACACTTGAACTAATACCAAGTGTTAGCCGGATCTCTAAAGATAGATTTGGTGTGCCCTATGCTCCATCTCAACTGAATTTGAGTCCGTTACTAACCTGACGCAGGACATGCGGTAACAAGGATACAACGTAATCTACTAGAGTCAATAATTACAGAGTAAAACAGAATAAAATCAAATGTAACAATTTATTATCAGTCAGGTAAATATGTATTATGCCAGTTACATAGCCAATTCAAAGATATCAAATCAATACAAGACATCAAATTCTCAAAGATGTATTTAAGAGTAAGATGCATAGCTGACTTTTAGAAAAATACATAGTACGAAGTGTGTGGACACCATTCATACTATGGGCTCATTCTGGCTGCAGAATCGCCCTGATCTTCTTGCAAGATTTCCTTAAGTACTCAGCCAAAGACAAAACATCCCCCGAAATGGAGACAGGAACTATCAATTTTAATTTGTATTGATCAAGCCGAATTAACACCTTTTGGGACAGATGGTAATTTGTATGGAATGACACACCCTCTATAGTAATCAAATATCTCTTATCACTTAAGATCTGTATTATCTTTTAGTTTACTTTTGTAAGATTGAGACCATTGTACCACTCACCCTGAGACTATTCAATTTATACAAAAAATGACTGTGAATATCACTTGCATTAATGTAGAACATTATATTTTGTTATTGACCATTCTGAGTGAACTGAGTGAAGGGAGGAAAGGGGAAGAAAAGGAACTAATGCATATGTGAGAGAGGCATTTTCCCGCATTTTCTCTCAGTGAGATGTGGAAACAGATGTCTGTATGTTAATGTACTGTGTGTGTATTGCACGTCTCAGAAGATAAAAGTCATTTTCTGTCATGGCTCCTAGGCTATGGAACTCTTTGCCACTGGCACTAAGGACAACAACCTCACTCTCTGAATTTAAATCATAACTTAAAGCCTACTTGTTTACCCAATACTACCAGTCATAATTATGTTTCTTTAGACACTTTCCAACTCATGTACTACCAGTTGTAATGCTTTCTCTAAGTTTTTTGTTGTGTATCTGTCTTGCATTTGCTGCTCTTTATGTTTGTTTGTTTGTTAATACTATCCATTTTCTATATTGTTATGTGTTGCTATGTTGTTTATGTGTCTTTGCTGTATCATGATATGCAACTGCAATCATTTTGTTTCATTTTGTTTCTGGACAGGGCAAATGTCTACTGTCCAACTTAATTGATTATCTGAGCTGACTGCCTGTGAAGTCTGTATTTAAAATGACTGTCCATTGTGCTACTGCTTTTGTAAAGCGTCCTTGAGCCTGGGAAAGGTGCTATATAAATTAAACATAATATTATTATTATTATTATTATTATTATTATTATTATTATTATTATTAAAGACCAATGGTAGTTCAAATGTGTTTACCAACCAGAGCATACTTTTCTAGAAAGCTTCAGTTTGGTAAGCTGTTTCAAATTCCTGAAACAGACTCCAACGAGTTTAGTTTTGGCCTGATTTTGTTCGAAATAACGTCACACCAGGTCCTTCTTTAAATGCCCTTTAAGTATATCAGGGCCTTTAAAAGGTGAACGAGTCCCTTAAAGCAAGCAAGTCACCAACAGAGGTCACCCAGTCATTATTAATTTAAGAAAAACTGGTGCAAGTTTAAGAAGTTTCATGCCAAGCTTGTCGCCACTGGGTTACACCAGTGGCAAGCAGTGACTTTTTTAACAGGGTATGCTGAGTGCTAAGATCCCCCCCCCCCCATCAGCTTTTAGAACACACTCAAAGAGGGAAACACTGTGGCAGGTGTCGATTTAAAAGGATGCACATTTTCTACCTTATTTATAAATAAAATTGATCTCCAATCCTAGCAGGATTCAGGTTTATCCATAGTTATTCAAATGCTAGAAAAACATATAGCTGCTTTTCCAAGTGAAAAAAAAACAAAAAAAAACAAATAACGTTTACATGTAGTTACAGTCATGTTCTGTGCGTTTCCCCTGTGACCTAGTTTTTCCTTTGTTCCCTGATTATGTCATTCTGTTCAGCTGTGCCTTGTTAAATATCTCGTTTGTCTCTTATTATTTAAGCCCTGTGTTCTCCTGAGTTCCTTTGTTCTGTATTATGTTAGTTTGTGTAGATATGTTTGTGAGTTATTATCCTGGTTATTCTCCTGTCCCCTGAGTTTAAGTCTGAATTAAAGACAGTTTATTTTGGCTTTCTCCTGCGTCGTGTGCATCTCTGCAACCACTAACCATTACATTTACGTTATGATATGTAATATTCAGAGGGTGGGGAGATGGGGGATTTATATGTATCTGCATCGACTGAATGATTTTTTATTTTTTAATTCCCAGTGAATAGGAGTTAAAACTCCCACCCGGGTGACACTACTCCAATAACAGACCATGCAAAATACCAAAAATAATAATATCTTTAAAATATTGCCATGTAATGTTGCAAACAACAATAAAATCAGAAGGACTTTAACTGTAAACAACAGTATACGGAAAACAAGGCTAGGTAAAAATAAAATCTTCCGAATGTTCAAAATGTTCTGAGGATTTTAGATTTTTTTTTTATTTTACATACATTTTCATCAATTTTTTTTTTAATTTACCACTTAGGCATGTTGACACATAATGTATATCTTCAACATTGTCTATGACCAAAAATTTAAGATATGTTTTCAGTGGACTTTCAAAATTTGCTTTGCTTGAGAAAGCATGAAAATATACAGTTACCATGTTTTTCATTTGATTTAGTTGAGTTAGTTTTGCATCAAACACAATATAATTTTCGGTAATCGAGATCTGGCAGCAACCGCGCATTTTTCCGCTTGAGCGAGCACTTCGCGGACAGCATACCAGCAAACCAGCAAACCACCGAGAACGCGCTACAATCTTGATGAGTCACGGCAACAGAGTGAAGGCGCCAAAACTGCAGAGAATCCACTCACCCGGAAGCTTCCGTAACTGACGCAGATTTACAGAAAAGTACAGTTGTTTTTCAAATAAACAATTTTACGTACTTATTCCCAAAACTTTGTAAAGCTTTAAGTTACATCTCAAATGATGAGGGATCAACTTATAATCACATTTATATTAATTAGCCCGTGAACTCTTTCTTTCAGACAGCCTGGGTATGCGGAGCATTCGCAGCTTATGTGGACGGAACGCCCCTGGATTACACATATCTCGTTGTTTCCTTTAAAACCGAGACCACTGCTAGTTGTAGTTGACAGAAAAGCACTAAAGAAAGACCTTCTACCACAGTTACAACAGCATCAGCTTCAGTTTCAAAGCCTCGTTTATTTGCACATTATTCACAAGGCAGTCATTTCTAAGTGCTTCTTATTTACAAGGTTAAAAACACAACCATACACCACATAGCAAATAACTTTTTTTCAAATACTTTACTTGGAGAACCTCTAATGTCATCCTTTTAATGAGTATTAAATGACTTAATAAACTGCAATGTATGTGATTCATGATAATTCATTTATTCTCTTAAGCTTTTCTTGAAAGTGTGGTCATTTCCTCTTTATAAAATTGCTGTTCCTCTTTAGTTTGATGCTGCCACCCCTTTTCACATCTGTGAACCACATCTAGTCTCACTTTAACATACGACTTCATTCATGTATCCTTCATATGTGCATTTGACAGGTTATGATGGACCAGAACTTTTGCATCATATTATGCATCTTTTGTGGTAAGTTTGCTCTTTTGTAAGCATTCTTGTATTGCAAGTCTTAAAGCTTTTTTACTGTCTTGTAAGATTGTGATCAGTGGTAATAAGGTGAACTTTGAATGCATTGCAATATTCATGTTGTACACAGAAATAAATTATTGATTCATTGTGTCGTTGTAGTAATTAAATTTAAATCTCTTGCAGTTTTAGTTTGACTATGGAGTTAGTTACTCAACATTCATTGTTGATCATAACACCTAATTTTATATAACCTCAGAAGTTAAAAACCTTGGCCATCTTTTTTAAAGTAATAGCATGGCCAGTCCTATGATACGGATGAAGATGAAAAATGTCCTTTTAAGGCAAGAAAAAAATCCAATAAGTGTGAACTTCCTTTCATAAATGCCTCGGTCTAATTCGGTCTCATATGAGCTGCCTGCTTTGACACATTGCACACAAACATACATCTATGGGAAATAAACTGCAAAAATAACTTATAGATGCACTTGTCAGCTTTTCATATTTTAATATATTTAGAATGAAGCACAACTACACTTAAGAGGAACCCAAACAAGCTAAAGGTTTTATTAGGCAGTGTTCAGCAGAGCACTTGCAACTTTTTCAGCCGTTACTATATTCACAATGTAGCATGGCCTCAAGTTCTTCAGTATAGTTTTTTTTTCATATTATTTTATTTTGTAATTACTTATATTGATGCTACACAGTGATATGACCAGCAGCTGCTGTTGACTTCTGTTAACCTATCACAGCATGTATTTTAGCATGACTGGACTGACCAATAAGCAAGCAGGAATGGAAATATCCATTTTATACATTTCAATTATGTCAAAAATGCAGTCTCTATTTACTAATTCAGTCTTTTTTTATAATCTATGAACACTTTAGTGTCTCAGTCGGTGATGGCTTTTAACATTGATCCTTCTACCTGGAAAACGTTCACTGCATCACAGAATGTGTCCTTTGGCTATAAGGTTATACAGAAAGACTCATCAAGGTGAGAGCAACACATACATTCATAATGTTTGAAAAGCACATCACTGCCAGAACTCACCACACTGCCATCAGCTGCTCAATGAGACAGGAAGAGACCATCTTACCAACATCTGTCAACCACCACAGTTCATTTTGTTTTTACATGGCCTTTAGGGTAAATCTAAAATAGATGCTACTACAATAATAGAGTAATGTGGGGAAACTCAGATCATAGCTTTGTGCTCCAATGTACATAGTGAAGAATTATACTATCAAAATGTTTATTGAAAGCTTGTGACTTCTGAACCGTCATTGTAGAATTATGTCTTTGACTGCAGCACCCCCTGTTGACAAATATTGAACTTACAGTAGTAGACAGAAAAAGAACCATGGCATCATTTGTCAGGTGACACACAGCAGCCACGATAGCACTGTATAACTGATATATGCTTGTTTTATTATTTTTTTTCCCTTTTTATTCGAAATATTGCCAAACGTGTTAACTATATCATGAAATATCTCGATTCTCAAATATGTGTAAGTAGATGCATTTTGCACCTTTATAGATTATGTTAGTTGATCTATAATGGGCGATGGGCAGAGTAACCTAATATTGTAATCTATTAGCTATGCATAAAAACCCATCTTTTTACTTAAGTACCAGATATGGGTGTCATGTCATAACATATTTTTAATACGACTGACTTTGTATTTAAAGTGAATTTAATAAAAACATTGTAATTTACTAAATATAACACTTTCATTGTACAGAAAGAAAGCAAAGAACATTTACATTATCAAATAACATTTTCAAGCACTCTCAAAAACTCTCATTATAATCACTGAATCTGTTCCAGGGGCATCATGCACTTAGTATTTTTGATGGGGCACCAGTGGGGGAGAGATTGGGTCATGTGACACACAGCAGCCATGATAGCACTGTATAAATAATGTAGGTCTATTGGTTTTATTTCATTTTTCCTTATTTTTTTAATTCACAATGTTCCCAAACTTGTTAACATATCATGAAATATATTGATTCTCGAATATGTGTAAGTGAGTGCATTTGGCACCTTTATAGATCATAGTTAATCTCTAATGGGAGATTGACAAGTAGCTTAATGTTAGTGTGACCAATTAACTATGCAAAACCCGTCTTTTTACTTACTTTTATGGGTGTCATGTCATGGAATATTTTGAATACGACTGACGTTATATTTTACTTGAATTTATTGAAAGCATTGTAAGTTATTGGCTAATTATAATGTTTTCGTTGTACAAAAAGCGAGCAAAGAATATTTACATTATCAAAGAATATTTTCACTGACTTAAATCTAGCTATTTCAGAAACTCCCATTAGCCTGTATAATCAATGAAGATTCGGACGGTAATTGTTTCTCATATGGACGTCTGTAAAAATTAATTTACATATCACCTCAGTGATAAAACTCATGGATTCGGATGGTGATTTATTCACAGTGGAGAAGCGAGTTCTGTGATCCTACGAACCCGGGAACACACTGCTCAGTCACATGATTGTCTGCTGTAAATAAAATTAATTTTATTTACAAATTTATTCTTATTATTGTGTAAAATGTATTTTAAAATACTTATTATGTAAAATGTATTCTTATTATTCCAAGCATATTTTATAAATAAGAAAATAGACACGCTATATAATTATACGCGTTATATGTCTGTTTATAATACACATTTTAAAATTGTATTGCATACCTGCTGCTGCCATAATAAAGACCCATTTCGAATGTTTACTTGCTTTTCTTCTCTTTCTGCTCTCACTCGCTGTGGTGGTATAAATAGTATTGTTCTTTTAAATACTTTCCAGCATTTCAGAAATAAATACATATGCAAATTACACCGAAGAACAACATTACCTTACGTGTTCGGGAGTGCTCAAAAAGGGTTTAAACACTGAATTTTGAATCGATTTTTTTTCTCATAAACTTGTGGAAAAAAAGAGATATGGATTCGGACGGCAATTAAATTACCACACGATCTCGGTGTATGTCAAAAAACAGTAGGTAAATCGGCCGGGGATTTTTACGGGGGTGGTGAGAGATAAACACCGACATCCTGGATCCTCATTATAATCACTGAATCTGTTCCAGGGGCATCATGCACTTAGTATTTGTGATGGGGCACCAGTGGGGGAGAGATTGGGTCATGTGACACACAGCAGCCATGATAGCACTGTATAAATAATGTAGGTCTATTGGTTTTATTTCATTTTTCCTTATTTTTTTAATTCACAATGTTCCCAAACTTGTTAACATATCATGAAATATATTGATTCTCGAATATGTGTAAGTGAGTGCATTTGGCACCTTTATAGATCATAGTTAATCTCTAATGGGAGATTGACAAGTAGCTTAATGTTAGTGTGACCAATTAACTATGCAAAACCCGTCTTTTTACTTACTTTTATGGGTGTCATGTCATGGAATATTTTGAATACGACTGACGTTATATTTTACTTGAATTTATTGAAAGCATTGTAAGTTATTGGCTAATTATAATGTTTTCGTTGTACAAAAAGCGAGCAAAGAATATTTACATTTTCAAAGAATATTTTCACTGACTTAAATCTAGCTATTTCAGAAACTCCCATTAGCCTGTATAATCAATGAAGATTCGGACGGTAATTGTTTCTCATATGGACGTCTGTAAAAATTAATTTACATATCACCTCAGTGATAAAACTCATGGATTCGGATGGTGATTTATTCACAGTGGAGAAGCGAGTTCTGTGATCCTACGAACCCGGGAACACACTGCTCAGTCACATGATTGTCTGCTGTAAATAAAATTAATTTTATTTACAAATTTATTCTTATTATTGTGTAAAATGTATTTTAAAATACTTATTATGTAAAATGTATTCTTATTATTCCAAGCATATTTTATAAATAAGAAAATAGACACGCTATATAATTATACGCGTTATATGTCTGTTTATAATACACATTTTAAAATTGTATTGCATACCTGCTGCTGCCATAATAAAGACCCATTTCGAATGTTTACTTGCTTTTCTTCTCTTTCTGCTCTCACTCGCTGTGGTGGTATAAATAGTATTGTTCTTTTAAATACTTTCCAGCATTTCAGAAATAAATACATATGCAAATTACACCGAAGAACAACATTACCTTACGTGTTCGGGAGTGCTCAAAAAGGGTTTAAACACTGAATTTTGAATCGATTTTTTTCTCATAAACTTGTGGAAAAAAAGAGATATGGATTCGGACGGCAATTAAATTACCACACGATCTCGGTGTATGTCAAAAAACAGTAGGTAAATCGGCCGGGGATTTTTACGGGGGTGGTGAGAGATAAACACCGACATCCTGGATCCTCATTATAATCACTGAATCTGTTCCAGGGGCATCATGCACTTAGTATTTGTGATGGGGCACCAGTGGGGGAGAGATTGGGTCATGTGACACACAGCAGCCATGATAGCACTGTATAAATAATGTAGGTCTATTGGTTTTATTTCATTTTTCCTTATTTTTTTAATTCACAATGTTCCCAAACTTGTTAACATATCATGAAATATATTGATTCTCGAATATGTGTAAGTGAGTGCATTTGGCACCTTTATAGATCATAGTTAATCTCTAATGGGAGATTGACAAGTAGCTTAATGTTAGTGTGACCAATTAACTATGCAAAACCCGTCTTTTTACTTACTTTTATGGGTGTCATGTCATGGAATATTTTGAATACGACTGACGTTATATTTTACTTGAATTTATTGAAAGCATTGTAAGTTATTGGCTAATTATAATGTTTTCGTTGTACAAAAAGCGAGCAAAGAATATTTACATTTTCAAAGAATATTTTCACTGACTTAAATCTAGCTATTTCAGAAACTCCCATTAGCCTGTATAATCAATGAAGATTCGGACGGTAATTGTTTCTCATATGGACGTCTGTAAAAATTAATTTACATATCACCTCAGTGATAAAACTCATGGATTCGGATGGTGATTTATTCACAGTGGAGAAGCGAGTTCTGTGATCCTACGAACCCGGGAACACACTGCTCAGTCACATGATTGTCTGCTGTAAATAAAATTAATTTTATTTACAAATTTATTCTTATTATTGTGTAAAATGTATTTTAAAATACTTATTATGTAAAATGTATTCTTATTATTCCAAGCATATTTTATAAATAAGAAAATAGACACGCTATATAATTATACGCGTTATATGTCTGTTTATAATACACATTTTAAAATTGTATTGCATACCTGCTGCTGCCATAATAAAGACCCATTTCGAATGTTTACTTGCTTTTCTTCTCTTTCTGCTCTCACTCGCTGTGGTGGTATAAATAGTATTGTTCTTTTAAATACTTTCCAGCATTTCAGAAATAAATACATATGCAAATTACACCGAAGAACAACATTACCTTACGTGTTCGGGAGTGCTCAAAAAGGGTTTAAACACTGAATTTTGAATCGATTTTTTTCTCATAAACTTGTGGAAAAAAAGAGATATGGATTCGGACGGCAATTAAATTACCACACGATCTCGGTGTATGTCAAAAAACAGTAGGTAAATCGGCCGGGGATTTTTACGGGGGTGGTGAGAGATAAACACCGACATCCTGGATCCTCATTATAATCACTGAATCTGTTCCAGGGGCATCATGCACTTAGTATTTGTGATGGGGCACCAGTGGGGGAGAGATTGGGTCATGTGACACACAGCAGCCATGATAGCACTGTATAAATAATGTAGGTCTATTGGTTTTATTTCATTTTTCCTTATTTTTTTAATTCACAATGTTCCCAAACTTGTTAACATATCATGAAATATATTGATTCTCGAATATGTGTAAGTGAGTGCATTTGGCACCTTTATAGATCATAGTTAATCTCTAATGGGAGATTGACAAGTAGCTTAATGTTAGTGTGACCAATTAACTATGCAAAACCCGTCTTTTTACTTACTTTTATGGGTGTCATGTCATGGAATATTTTGAATACGACTGACGTTATATTTTACTTGAATTTATTGAAAGCATTGTAAGTTATTGGCTAATTATAATGTTTTCGTTGTACAAAAAGCGAGCAAAGAATATTTACATTTTCAAAGAATATTTTCACTGACTTAAATCTAGCTATTTCAGAAACTCCCATTAGCCTGTATAATCAATGAAGATTCGGACGGTAATTGTTTCTCATATGGACGTCTGTAAAAATTAATTTACATATCACCTCAGTGATAAAACTCATGGATTCGGATGGTGATTTATTCACAGTGGAGAAGCGAGTTCTGTGATCCTACGAACCCGGGAACACACTGCTCAGTCACATGATTGTCTGCTGTAAATAAAATTAATTTTATTTACAAATTTATTCTTATTATTGTGTAAAATGTATTTTAAAATACTTATTATGTAAAATGTATTCTTATTATTCCAAGCATATTTTATAAATAAGAAAATAGACACGCTATATAATTATACGCGTTATATGTCTGTTTATAATACACATTTTAAAATTGTATTGCATACCTGCTGCTGCCATAATAAAGACCCATTTCGAATGTTTACTTGCTTTTCTTCTCTTTCTGCTCTCACTCGCTGTGGTGGTATAAATAGTATTGTTCTTTTAAATACTTTCCAGCATTTCAGAAATAAATACATATGCAAATTACACCGAAGAACAACATTACCTTACGTGTTCGGGAGTGCTCAAAAAGGGTTTAAACACTGAATTTTGAATCGATTTTTTTCTCATAAACTTGTGGAAAAAAAGAGATATGGATTCGGACGGCAATTAAATTACCACACGATCTCGGTGTATGTCAAAAAACAGTAGGTAAATCGGCCGGGGATTTTTACGGGGGTGGTGAGAGATAAACACCGACATCCTGGATTCGGACGGCATTAAAATCACCAACTACCCCCTGTAAATGGTGAAAAATCACTTAAGTCCCCCTGAGAAACAATTACCATCCGAATAGGGCTTAAGATGAGAGAATTCGCAATGAGATGAGAGAGTGCGCGCAACAAACAAACTTCTGCGGCGTTTCAGCGATGACTCTTCTGAATGCTTCTGATTGGACTTTGCATTCATAAGCTCAACAGAATTGACTGTGATTGGTGTTGGTTTAATGCGCAACATTGTAAAACATGTAAAAAAGATGATGCAACAGAAGCAGCTATACATTTAATGTCGTAATTGACACTGTAATTTCATTTTCACTTTATTCGCAACAGTGTGAGAAACAAAGTAAACATTATAAGGTTGAAAGCACTGAAAAGTTCTGATACATGACAAGTGTCTGTCTCTGGCTCAGCACCAGCCAAAGAGTGAGCATGGATTTGAATTAAGCAGCAGGTCTATGAAAGAAGGTTTTGGCAGATTTCTTTAATGTGAGTACATTGTATTAGAAATTATGATCCGCACTCACGAGAACAGTCTTCTTTTTCCGTTTTATTTAACACACATCACCAATGGGGAAAAGGCACAAACGTTTCGGCTACCAAGCCTTCCTCAGTGTGTAAAGCAATTACATCCCTCCACCCACTTTTCAAATCACCAATTATGTCAACGTCATCACTCATTAGTAATGTTGAATCACCACAATCATTAAAACATTTCCTTTTAACTACTAGACAATTTTCACAACACAAAACATCATATTCACTAGTACATCACACTACACGTCCGTGACTAAGGCAAGAATTATCTAGGATTATTCATTTATCACTATTATACAAGCCTACAGTTTAAATAAACAATCAACAATATATACTCCACCAATGACTTTAAATTGTATAACAGTGGAAAATTCAATAATTAGAAACATCAGAAATACATCGTCATAAGCAATTATGGTTTTCACACTGTACTCAAGATTTATTATATAACATCTTAAAGATGAATTCGACCAATTATAGTACATTAAAGAAAGACAGAAAGTTCTAGTTCTTCATTCAAGCCATTTGGCGTCAGTGATTTAAGTTTATGGATCCAAAATGCTTCCCGTTTCAATAGTCCTTTATTTATATTACCTCTTCGATGTGACCCAAAAACCTCTTCTATTCCTATACAGGTGCATCTCAATAAATTAGAATGTCGTGAAAACGTTAATTTTTTCTTGTAAGTTATTTCAAAAAGTGAAACTTTCATATATTTTAAATTCATTGCATGTAAAGTAAAACATTTCAAAAGTTTTTTTTGTTTTAATTTTGATGATTAGAGCTTACAGCTCATGAAAGTCAAAAATCAGTATCAAAATATTAGAATATTTACATTTGAGTTTCATTTAATGACCATCCCTACAGTATAAATTCCGGGTATCTCTTGTTTTTTGAAACCACAATAATGGAGAAGACTGCTGACTTGGCAATGATCCAGAAGACGAACATTGACACCCTCCACAAAGAGGGTAAGTCACAGAATGTCATTACTGAAAGGTGTGGCTGTTTACAGAGTGCTGTATCAAAGCATATTAAATGCAAAGTTGACTGGAAGGAAGAATTTGGGTAGGAAAAGGTGCACAAGCAACCGAGATGAAGTGCCCTTCGGAGGGCAATATATCCCGTTTGGAATGCACCGCCAGAGTCTCTAGCTAAGGAGAAAATCTGAGCACAGTATGTAATGATGATGAGGTCTCTTATAAAACTTTAAAGGAGACCATTGTGAGAGTGTTGGAGTTTTTGTTTCAGGAGACAGAAGCAGGAGAAGCAGGAGAGTCAAGCAAAAAATCTCCATTCGATCTTAAAGTAACCTCATTTCTGTCTAGGAGAAATATTTGAGATGTTAAAGAGATCTCACTTTTGATTTTTCTTTCCTCTGGGGCTTGTAGCTTTTTCTTTTAACTCTTATCTTTTACACATTAGGAAATCCATCAAGTGACATATTTGTTTAGTTGATTCTAAGATTTATTCTTAGCTTTTTTCTTATAGTCTGATCGTGAGTGATCCTTTGATTCAAACCAATCAAGATCAAAGAGGACGGATTTATAGCTGTTCAGTCACAGAAGGAACCTGCTCACCACTGAACATTAATGGTATTTGGGGTTTTGTACTATAGTACTAATTGAAATATTATTTGCCATTTTCCACAACTAGGGGTCTATATGAATACTGTATGAATGGAACCTGAAACACTTGAGAATTTATTTTCTTTTTCTCAAATGAAGGGAGGTCTCCCTAAGAAAAACTTTTAGACCCCAAAAAAATTTGGTTTTTGCATCTTTCATCTAAAGAAGGAAATGCATTAAAACTGTAAATATATGGGGACATGTTGCATTTATTATAATGGGGGGGGGATTACATTCATTGTTATTAGTTAATAATTAAAAATAGTCTTGCTTAATTTCAACAGATTTCCAATGCATGTGCTTGAAATGTTTTTTTTTCTTTTTACTGTCTGTTAATGAAGTGCCCTCGGAAGCTGTCAACATGTCTCTTGGACTTTCCATTGTTCAAGATCCACAATTTTCAAAGCTGGCTGTAAGTTACTATTTCAACTATTTCACACTTACAATTGTCTAGGGCTGGACAATAATTCAATATTGATATATTGATTTGTGGCGGTTGACTTCATTGAATAAACATGAGCACTGCATGTTTCAAAATCAAAACGCGGCACGGGTGTTTTATATGAAAGTATCTTTGAAGGGAACCGACTGTCTTCAGAAAAGTGTAATTTTATCTGATAAAGAATCACCCATATTTGATGGGTGTATATTTGATGTTCGTGAGCGGAGATCTGCTTTGTGTACAGCCGTTACCAGGGAAACCACGGTTACTACCGCTCCAAAAGTGCCTCCTGCTGGCAGAGGATGAGTTTGAATTCTCACTAAGCCCGTCTCCAGCAACATGTGTTTTTGTTATTGCTCACTCTTTTTTTTTTTTTTTCTTGTTTTCTGTTTTCTGCAGCAACTTTGAGCACTTTTCATATTCTTTATCCTGGCTGAATCACTTGTTTCAATCTATAAGAATAATCAGCCTGTTATAGTTGAAGATAGCTATTAATATTAATAAGGTGAGTCTGAGTGTCTTATTTTTATTCCCGGTGGGCCGGTCCAGTTGTGAGCCAATCGCCGAAGCAAGGTGGACCTCCCCTATATTAGGGGTTTTTAAATTACAGCACATGGGTTAGTTAATTGCAACTACATTTCATGGATTGGGCTGGGTGATGGGTTTGGTCCCCCTTGGCTAGGGGTGGGTGATATGGCATACAAATAGAAAAAACAAATAGAAAAATAAAACACTATATAGATTGATTCCTAGTAAAGCAACTGTGTTAAAGTTTTTCAGTCAAGAGTAGTGAGTGATTTTTTTTTCTCTTTGTGTTTTGGTGTTTTATTAACAATAAAGGAATAATTCACCCAAAAATAAAAAGTGTTATTTTTATACCATCATTTACTCACACAAAAGTTGTTTCAAACCTCAATGAGTTTCTTTCTTCTGCTGAACATAAATGCTATTTTGAAAAATGTGGAAAACCAAACAGTTGCTGGTCCACAGTGACTTCCATAGTATTTTTTTTCCTACTATCAAAGTCCATGTGGACCAGCAACTGTTAGGTTACCCAGATTCTCCAAAATATCATCTTTTGTGTTCAGCTCAAGAAATAAATTAAAACAGGTTTGGGACAACATGTGAGTGAGTAAATAATGACAGAAATAAAATTTTAGGATGAACTATCCCTTTAATTACAGTCCGCAGCATGTTTAGTACTGTTCCTTTAAGACCTGCACCCATCAAATATACAGGCACGCATCCATTTCTCTCAGCTGTTTACTTTCATTTTAGACATAACCAACTGAGTCTATACATAAACCTTGTGTGTTTTGACAGTATTAGCACAAAAGATGACTTAGTTCAGTTATCAGGCACTGTTTGATGGGCGTTTTCGTGCGCGCGCTTTGGGTGTATGTGCTCAGAAAAAACCACACATCTGACCACCGTGTGAATGAAACGTTTAACCGGCAAGGCTTTAAAGCAGATTCAAATAATGTACTTATTGGATTGTGAATAAGTGCCGTGTCCCGTGAGAGTAACTCTACCGCTGAGTTAACACTGTTGTGAATGTATGTCGCGTTGTACAGTATATTGATATGGTGGCGCCAGAACTGCAACTGATAGAATGTGTGCTGTAGCATGATACTATGATATTTCTTCAAAAAAAGCAGATCGTGGAGATATTTTTATCATCCAGGATCAAAAATTGTCATATCGAACACCCCTACCCTCGGCAGAAATTGCAGACCGGGGACACCGGACTGCAAGGGCACTTTACCGTCGGACCTCAAAGGGGCAGGGGCTCAAGACCCCCCCCCCCTTGTGCACATCACTGAACCAGATTAATGACTATCTCAACACAACTCGTACCGGGGCAGAGATTAGACAGCGCTTTCTTCTGTGTACTGTAGACATACAGTCTATGGTGTAGTAGACCAGTGGTTCTCAAAGTTCCAGAGGGTCCGCGGAAAAAAATAGCCTACCGTATTTTCCAGACTGTAAAGTCACGCTTTTGATACATGCTGTGATTGATTCCAAAGTGACTTATATGATGCTTTCAACGTTAAATAATCTAAATGTAGACTTCTAGTAGGTGCATCAAGTAGGCTCTTGCTGTGTATTGGTTCATGTTGCGTGCGCCAGAAAGACACTCAATGAGACCGAGATGCGCTAAAGCAGCACATTTTGCTGTTCACTTTATTTTTCAAAGGCATGACATTTTGTTGTCATTTTGAACGTACACAAATAAAAATATACTTTTTTACTATACGACCATGAATGACAGTTATTTCCTCTGCTGAGAAAAAATCCAAGTGAACATCAATTAATAGGCCTACTCAATATTAATTAAATAAACTCAGCAAAAACAAAGTTAAGACTGCATATTTGCTGTACACTTCAATAGTGGTCTGCGCTTGACTGTAGTTTCGTTTGTCTGCTGTTTAGTTTACTGAGTTTAACCCATCACAATTTATTAGAACTGTGTGAACTATAGGGGTAACTCACCTTGTTATTCTAAAGGCTTATTACTTTCCTTTTTCAAACACACACACACACACACACACACACACTCACACACACACACAAAATGTCCTGCTCTCACTTGGCAGAGAATGGAAGAGATGGTGACTTTCACTTTTTTAAGCGGATGCAAATCTGTTGTAAAATAATCCTAATTTCGTGCCATATATTCCAAGCGTTCTTAATGTATTCTGTGGGGTTTGGTGAGAATCAACCCGAAATGGCAAGTTAAATTTATGAAAATCTTGCGTTACAGTCCTGTGTGCGAGTGCGCATGCAGCTCACGGCCGGCACAAATGCATGTCATTTTGAGGTCTCAATTATAATCAATAAAAAAAGAGACTACATTATAAAACTCAAAAGAGTATGTATTTTATCTCTGTTGTTCTCCGATTGTAAGATAGTCAGAATGACACAGTTCTTGAATGTTATAATGAGCCTGTTATGTAAGTCAATGTATTATTCTTTACTTTTTGTATTAGTGTTTAAAATATTTTATTTAAAAGTAATTAATTAATTAATTAAACAAACAAACTTTCTGGGCGACCAGGGTAGGCTATGACAGCCGTCATATCATACATGCCCAGCTGATGCAAATCATAAAATGTATATCTACACAGAAGAATGGATTGTATCGAGTTATTCATTTGTCTGGTTATTTGATGAGAAAATGTCAAGAATCCGTACACCTGCATCAGTGGAGGACTTCTGCCTCGCGGAACTGCGGAAAATCTTCGGCTGACCAATCAGCGGAAAGGGGCGTTTAATTCCTGCCCACATGTAGAAATAGAATATTCAAGCTGTTTATTCATTTTTCTACCCCTGTTTATTCATTTTTCTAAATTATGCTGAATTCTTGTTTTTCGTTTCTTGGAAAAAAATGAAAAAACGTGTAGGAGCTGTTTTTTTACTGTCTATTACATACGTTGAAGTGATTGAATCCCTAATATCCGACCACTTTCCCATTGTGTTTATGTTGTGTCTTCCTGACATTCCCCAGGTGACGTCTTCTGATACAAGACAAACTCGCGTATACTTGCCGCATTTTTGCGAGGATTTCACTGAGCTTTACAATAAAGTTAACTCCTCCCTGTCGGTTGAGTTGTCTCTCGCTGATCTTGATACTGAACACCATTTCAATTATTTAAATACAGTTTGGACTGACATTTTAAATTCCATTGCACCTGTTAAGTGTTTTAAACTAAAACCCAAATCAGAACCTTGGATTGATAATAACATTCGTTCCCTGAGACAATCCTGCAGAAAAGCGGAAAGAAAATGGAAAAAAGACAAACTACAAATCTCTTTTGATATCTTGAAGAATTGTTTGTCCTTATATCAGAGAGCTGTCAAGAAAGCCAAGAACTCCTATTTTTCTAACCTTATTGAAAAGCATCATTGTACTCTTAAAATACTTTTCTCTGTTATTAACTCTGCTTTATCCTCCTACTAATTATTTTCAAAACCCTTCCTTTGCACTTTCTGAGGACTTCTTGAGACACTTTTGTGACAAAGTTAAAAATTTGAGGGCTCAGATACAGGTAACAGATTACGTTGAGTTGCCACCTACAATTCCAGCACCTCCCTGGACTACATTCAATCCGGTATCCTTACAAACAGTCAAGGAGGTGATCACAAAATTAAAACCCTCTTTCTGTCCCCTTGATTTAATACACACTCGCTTTTTGAGGCAAATTATCGATACCGTGGGTCCGGGGCTGGCATCACTGTTGAATAAATGTTTGACATCCGGGTCTATTCCGGATGACCTGAAAATGGCCATGGTTACCCCGGTTCTCAAGAAGCCATCTCTTGATGCCTCTGTTTTAGAAAACTACCGGCCTATATCCACCTTACCGTTTATCTCTTTTAAATGATAATCATATCTTTGAAAAATTTCAATCTGGGTTCAAATCACTCCACAGCACTGAAACTGCCCTTGTTAGAGTTTTAAATGATATTTTAATGACTACTGATTCTGGAGCTTCTGTATTAGTGATGTTAGACTTGTCATCTGCCTTCGATACTGTTGATCACGAGATTCTCATTTCTCATTTGGCATCTCATGTGGGACTGGGGGGGATGGTTTTAAACTGGTTTAAATCATTCTTAACAAATAGGAGATTTGTGGTAAAAACTGGAAGTTTTCTCTCGACCCCAGGCAACCTAACCTGTAGAGTTCCTCAGGGTTCTATCTTATCTCCGGCACTCTTCTCTCTTTATCTTCTTCCTCTGGGGTCTATTTTCAGAAAACACAACATCTCCTTTCACTGTTATGCTGATGATCTACCAATTTACTTGGCTTTGACTAAGAAAACTAATTTTGCCTTTGATACCCTTACTGCTTGTCTTGCTGATGTCAAATCATGGCTTTCTAATAACTTTGTTCTTGAACCCAGGTAAAACCGAAGTTATTGTTTTCAGTCCATCTGAACATGGGGCAAGTATTCAACCCAACCTCGGAAACTTAAATTCCTTTATCTCTCCCCACGTTCGGAATCTGGGTGTGGTGTTTGATAATTGCTTAAATTTTGATAAACAAATTAGTGCTGTAGTATGTTCTAGTTTTTTCCATCTTCGTTCTCTTTCTAAAATCAAGCCATTTCTCTCAAAAAGCTCTCTAGAGGTTGCTATCCATGCCTTTATTACATCTCGGCTGGATTATTGCAACTCCCTCTACTTTGCTATATTAAAGTCTTAAATTTCGCGGTTACAAGTAGTCCAAAATTCAGCAGCTAGATTCTTGAAGGGGAGTAAAAAGTTTGTTCATGCTTCTCCCCTCTTGCGATCATTGCATTGGCTGCCAGTACACTATCGCATTGAGTTTAAAATCTTGCTACTTGTCTATAAATCACTTAACAATCAAGCACCGTCCTATTTGTCTGATTTACTCCACCCCTACACTCTGGCGAGGGGGCTAATATCAGAGTGCAAACTTCTCCTCCAGACTCCTAGAACTCACTTAAAAACCAGGGTATCTAGAGCATTTGAAGTGGCTGGCCCCACCCTCTGGAACAACTTAACAGTTCACATTAGAATGGCTTCCACTTTATCTGAGTTCAAGTCATATCTTAAAATGCATCTTTTCTCTCTGGCTTTTAACATGCAGTAATGTGTGCTTTTGAATGGTTTTAATCTGGTTTGGTTGTTGTATTGGGTCCCTTTAATGGTTTTAATTTGTTTACTAATTTTTTCTTCATCATATATTATTGTTTGTTGTGCAGCACTTTGGTCGGCCTTGTCTCGTGCTTAAATGTGCTCTAGAAATAAAACTGAACTTGAACTTTTTCATTTTTCTACGTTCAATATTAAAACAAAAAATGAGTCAATTTCTGATTTTGGTTTGAATCCGGCTCAAATTGATATGGCAATATTGATGCCATCCAGAACTTGCTGCTTTGGCAAGGGGCGGGGCAGTACTGAAACACCGTCTAAGCTGTTCGCCAATCACAACGCACTGGGTCAGCTAACCAATCACAACACATTTCATTTTTCGGAAGGCGGGGCTTCATCAAACCCGGAACTAATTGAGCCGTTTGTGCCAGGCTGGGGAGAAAGGTATTGTAATAATGTAAATTATGTGAAAAATAATGCGATTTTCGAATCACCAAGCATGAGAGCATGTTCTAGTACACCCCCAAAACAAAATCAAGAGTTTGTAAAAGAGAATAATAGGACTCCTTTAAAGGTTATGTAGTGATGCTGACAGAATACAGCCACGACAATGTAAACTGCATGACAAGGTAAACTGGAAAATGCCAATACATAGGCATGTCAATTCAGCACCATAGTAATTTAACTTGCAGTTATTAACACTGTGCAAATAGCCTATGGTGTTTTGGCAGAAATGCATTTATTATAAATATTACTGTTATTACTTATATCTAAATACTGGGGAATAGCCTAGCTACTTTACTTTTATAGAAGATGTTTTTATAGTTTCTACATGTTTAGTTTTTTTATTACAAATTTCATAGTTTACAATTACTTATTATTTATTTTAAAAACCATATCCATGGTAATGAGGACCATGGTTTTACTTCTTGTAAACAATCTTACTTATAGGCCTACTAGTCAGTTAAACTCTGAATTCTAAGCAAGAACATCTTTCTCTTTAGATGTTTAGTTTAGTTTAGATGTTTAGTTACATCATGCCATTCCAAACCTGTATGAATTTATTTCTTCTGTGGGACATAAAAGATAATTTGAGAAATTAAAGAAATTTTTGTCCATACAGTAGAAATCAAGTATAACCAAAATTGTTTGCTAACATTCTAGAAAATATATTTTGTTTCCACAGAAGAAAGTAAGTCATACAGGTTTAGAATGTCATGAGAGTGAGAAAATGATGACATAATTTATTAGCAATAGATTTCCTGCATTCTAGCTCAAAAGCAATGATTTACTGTCAAGAGCATTTCTATGTGACAAAAAAAACAAAAAATATTTTTATTAAGTTTGTTGCATTTGTTGTGAATTCAGTAATATCTATCATTATTTGTTTCTGTCCTGTTTTATTTATCCATTAATTTACTTCAATTGAAGGCCCAATAACCCAGCGAAACATTCACGGGGGAACTCCTGGGTTGGATTTGTCCAGGGCTCAATTTGAACCCCAGTCCAGACCTGGGTACAGACATCCATTGTGGGCATTCTTGGCAGTTTTTTGGAGGCTTAACAAAAATATTGTTCATATCGATATCGGAATTATATTGCATTGACCAAAATCAAGAGCTATTTCATGATATTAATTTTGGCCATATCGTCCAGCCCTACAATTGTCTAAAAAAAAACCCACTGAATTAAAAAAAAAGATTATAAATGTTAAAAGACATGATGTGAGAAAATTGTTTTATGCTCCGTATTAAACAACTTGCATTACTTGGGATTGGGATGAAAAAACAACAACCCTGTTTTGTCTAAAAATAAGTGCATTTTTATTTGATTTGATAGTTTTTCTTTTATTTCTTTTACTGAGGCATGCATGTTTATTTTATTATCCTGTCTCATCAACTAAGATTTGGACCAGAGCAAAATAATTGGTTGATAATGTGGTCTATAACTAGTATTTGATGTAGTAATCCTTTTATTAAAGTGAAATCTTTGTTTAAATTCCATCTCGCCTAGATATGTGGTCCAACCATTCCAAAGAAATGTGAAGCAGCTACCAACTACAGAGGCATGTGCTTTATCCATGAAAATAATGAGTTTAAACCACCAATACCGAGTCCTAAATACAGAGGTAAATATGATCAATAAAGGGATTTTTTTGATTAAGTTAAATACGTTTCTTCTCTGATGTAACTACATATGTACACACTTCTGCTTTTCTTTATTTCCAGACTGTCTTGGTCAGATTGACATAGCCTTTCTGTTAGATGGATCGGGGAGTGTAAGGGCTAATAATTTTGTGACAATGAAGAATTTTGTGACAAATGTGATCAAGCGTTTTACTGAGCGGGATGCACAGGTAGGAATAGTCTTCAATATCACTACTGAATTTCAAAACTATTTAGAGCTATTTTTTTACATAAAAATGGAAAACATGCTGACATTTTTGTCAGAAAAGAGTGACATTACTGACCACAGTTTATCTGTTGTTGGTTTACAGTTTGCCATTGCACAGTACTCCACTGATTGTATAATTCACTACAATTTTAATCAACTCAAAATACAAGATGCATGGGAATCTAAGGTGACAGAAGATATACAGTACCAGAATGGAGGTAGCACTCAAACTTGGACAGCCATCATTAAAGTTGTGTAAGACTTGTTTGTTACTACAAAAAAAAAAAAATTAAGTACATTTATTTCATATTTCATGTAGCTCACATGTGCAGATACATGACAGACATCATAAAAACAGATTTTGACATTTAAAAAAGGGGGAGTATTGTTTAGGCTAAGGTGTTTTGAGGGTGTGTCTCAATCACCCTTCAATAGTCAGGGCTGATCAGGAAGTCAGCCATTGTAAGGGCTGTGTCACTCACAAAATCCTTCTAGTGCACTGAATGTGGTCCCTAAAAATCCCACAAATCACTGCAAAAACCAGGGAGCATCGCTGCTCAAAATTTTACCTTACCTGAAATAATGTCATTAAGACTGCAGTAAAGTTGTGAGGCAGAAATGTAGTCCATGGTGATACATGGACTAATGGAACAAAAGAATGTAACACATAAACCAACTCCAACATCATGACATGCAATACAAGTCTTGAAAAGACGAACCTTTATTTAATTTCAACAAAGCCACATCAAGTTTGGAATGGCATAAGGGGGAGTAAATTATGATTGAACTACCCTTTTATTGTATAAATTTACAATTAATATTCAGATATGTAACAGAACAATTTAAGTTTTGTTTCCTCATAGTGTACATTAAAGGGGTCATCGGATGCAACATTCACTTTTACATGTTGTTTGAACTGAAATGTGTCTTGGCAGAGTGTGTACACAACCACCCTATAATCATAAAAATCCCGATAAATCCAAATTCCCTTTCTGAAATTAAGCCTAACTCAGATTCTTGGCTGTGTGACATCACACGTACCCTGGCCCCTCCCACAAGAGTTGATTGACAGTGGCGTTTCAGCATAGACCCGCCCTGAGTGAGCTGTTATCAGTCTGCCATTGTTTCACCGCTGGAGCGGGTGTAAACAAGAATGTCTCCTAAGCGATTGAGGTGTTTTGTTGGATATAATTATGAACATAGCAGTCGTCATTTACTCCCGGCATCTGAGCAACAGAAGGTGCAGTGGATTATGTTTGTTTTTGAAGGGAATGTGCCCCCGATCTACCTAAATGTGTCTATGTTCACGAGAATCATTCGTGATCTATCGTCACCTACAGAAGAAGTGAGTATAAGTAATTTTTTTAATGAATTTTGCAAATCGCCTTTCCTAATAATGCAAGTTCCGCGATGAATGTGGCTAAAGTTAACAGGCTCACTCTTCCCACGGAAGAGAGGGGCGGGGTGAGCAGAGCTCATTAGTATTTAAAGGGAGATGCAACAAAACAGCTCACTGTGAACAGAGCTGTTTTTGACAGGGTAAAAGGGCTGTTGTTTTACACTACCTTTGAGAAATTTTAACCAAAGTATGTTATAGACTTTTCATTAAGTCCCTAAAGAATCATATAAACTTGTGGAACATGGGCATCCGATGACCCCTTTAAAATATAAAAATGCTTCCAGAAAAATACCAGTCATGATGAAATAAGTGGTGATGTCTTGCAATCCAAGTACTTTGTCATATTGCTGGAAACTCTGTGTCACAATGTTTACTGAGCCAGGGTGTTACCAGTGCCAAACTCATGTATACAATATACAGATTCACTAGGAAGCTGATTGAGACATGCTATGTGTGGTTGTTAACACTGATATGCAGTTTCTTGGGTGTTTATGGGGTTACTTGCTGGCTAAGTCAGTAGTTTTTTCGTAAGTACTAGCAAACCTTTTCTTATTAAACTGCTGAAAGTGATTTGAGGTATCATGGTTCAAAATCAGTTTTATCAAAGACTAATTTATAAATCTTTTTTTTTCCTATACCAAGGAAAGATATATTTAAACCAGATGGAGGGGCAAGACCATCAGCAAATAAAATATTGCTTGTTATTACTGATGGACAGTCACATGACAGTTCATTAATGGAAAAGGCAACATCAGATGCAAATGCGAAGAACCTAAGACGATTTGCGATTGGGGTAGGTTTAGTCTTCTAAACATACTATGCCATTAAAATCTCTGACATCAGAACCTTAAATGTTAAATAATGTGTAGTCAAATGTTGAAAAAAAGCTAAGTTTACACCATAATCAGACCAGAGCTGCTAAGTAAATTAGTATAAACATTTTAGTTATATTATAATTATGATAGCTTAAAAATAATATGAATAAATTATAATAGTTTAAAAGCAATACATTTATGTGAATTAAAAAGTAGATAAATTAATTTATTTCACAACAAGATATGTTTTTTTTAACAATTATTTTGTTATTTTGTTAATTATTTTGCCCCTAGGTTGGCCGTGCTTTTTCCACAGGCAGTGCAAGAAGGGAGCTGAATGAAATAGCTTCTGATCCAGATATTGATCACGTGTTCAAAGTGACAGATTTTTATGCACTGAATAATATTCTTCAGAAGCTGGAAGAGAACATTATTGCCATTGAAGGTATGTTGGCAGCTTAAGAGACCGTAGAATAGAAAAGATAATATATATATATTTTAGGGGTGTAACGGTACATATATTCATACCAAACCGTTTTGGTATGGGTCTTTCGGTACACATGCACACCGAACAGAAGGAATACATTTTTGTTTTTTTAAGGAAATTCAAATAATAAATGGCATTTTGACAGTCTTTGATGTGGCATGACAGATCGCTGTATAAACGCCTTGGAGAGCCACTTTTGGGATGGTTCAGAAACGTGTTTGTATAAACACAAGCAAACTAGAGACAATCAGCTCCAGTTTCCGTGTCTGAGCCGTGACGCGTAGCAGACTTGTGCAGTGTAAATGGCAGAGTAGTGCGTGAGTGAACGCTATCATTCCTTCCTCTTTACTACTAGTTTTAATGCAAATAAACATGACTGAGCATCTCATGCCTCATGTAATTGCTCAATCAGTGTTTCAACCGTGGAAAGACATCAACAAAACAGTGTGGAAATAAAATTTTATGTAGCATTTAATTTACCTCAAGTCATCAGTGTCCACAGTAGAGCCCTGCACGGGCCTCAAATTTAGGCCCTAGCCTGGCCCTGACCCGAGATGCTCAGGCCCTGCCCTTGTCTGACAGCTTATCATAATTACCGGCCCGAGTCCGACCCGAGCCCGTCTTTTTTCCCCCTTCTCAGACAAAAACAGCTTATACTACCGTTTCAGCTATTAAAATACTTCAGTTTTGTATGTAATGGCAAAGTGATTATATTTCATTTCTAATTCAAATAAACAAATAAATAAATACACACACACACCGAGTGCACCCCGTGGACATACATAAACTGCAATTTGGGAAAGGCGATACATGCATACAGAAGTGCCCCAAAGGGGACAGACAAAGTCCATGCAGCAGTTTCAAATGGATCATCCGATGATCTGGGCTCTTCGAGGATGATGTTGTTGTCTCCCAAATCCAATCAGAAAACAAAGTTCGTAAGTCACCACTGATATTCTTAGACCAGATAGTTGTTATGGACAATGGTCTGCATGATTGTACGAGGAGAAAAGCGCAAACAACTGAAGCAGAAACAGAATTATCAGTTAGGATCAGGGAGAATTACTTTCACAAGGGATGTACAGGCAATTCTGTCAGCATTATCACCATTTCTGTCTAAAATGGAAATATTTAAATTTCTTCAAACAGTTATCAAAACACCTTTAGTTTTATTGTAATTCGCAGTGTAACGGAGCCAATGAGACGTGAGGCATACGGATCCATGTGCAAGCTTTTATTCCAAAACATGGTAAATACACAGGCAGGGTCAATCAACAGCAAACAGGTATGGCACAGGCAAGACACAGAATAATCCTAGGGAAAGCATGGGTCGACGATCGGCGAACAATATCCAACAGGGTGAGGCAGAGAGATAATCCAGGTAAACGAGCAGAGGTCCAAGAGAGGTGCAAACAGAGTCCGAATGGGAAGGCAAAGGGTTAATCCAAGAAACACGGGCAAGACTCGAAACACTAGAAAACACACAAGGCCAGACTAAGACAACTAAGAGGGTTCCGTATCGCAGCTAAAACTAGGAGAGTTATAAATGCAGAACAATACTGGGACTAAACAGAAAAACACAGAATGGCTCGGTAAGGCAGCTAACACTATGGGAGTGCTAAACGCAGATCAATACTCGGCGATATGACTGAGGAAGTCCATGGCTTATAAAGAGTGTGAGATAGTGTTTGATAATTCTCAGGTGTGAGCGTGATCAGTGGAATCAGCTGTGTGTGTCGTCAGTGCAATGGATGATGGGAAATGCAGTCCAATGATGAATGGCAACAGTAATGTAGTGCAAGAGTCAATGTGGTGAGCGAGTGACCTCTGGTGGCGAGTAAACGGAAGTTCATGGCCAGGATTTGTGACAGAGTCCCCCCACAAGGAGCGGCTTCCAGACGCTCCAATACAATCAAGTTTCAAGTTTTATTTGTCACATACACGACTATACAGAGATTGTATAACCAGCAGTGAAATGAGAGTCGGGTCCGCTCCATGGACAGTGCAAATATTGAAAAAAACAACACAAGGGAAGTATACATAAGATGAAATGAATAAAAAATAAGATATAAAGAATAAAATATAAAAGAATGTGCATGACAGTATTCTGTAGAATTAAATATTAAGATAAGAATGACTGTACAGAGAGGAATGTGCAAACAGGTTGTACATGGTTGACATGAAGCAGCCAATCACAAAAAAATAAAATAAATATAAAAATAAGATAAGATATGTTACAAGACACAGAAAGTGTTGTGTGCAAGTGTGCAAATGAGCAAATTACACTGACTGTTATGAGGTAGAGAGTAATGAGTGTGTGATTAGTGATTTGAAGTAAGTCAGATGATGTTAAGAGGCTGAGTTTGAGTTCAGGAGCCTGATGGCCTTGGGGAAGAAAACTCCTCCTAAGTCTCTCGGTTTTTGCCATCAGGCTGCGGAAGCGCTTACCAGATGGCAGCATAGTGAAGAGACAGTTTCCAGGGTGATTTGAGTCCTTGATGATTTTGACAGCTCTGCCTCTGCAGCGTTTGAGGTAGATGTCCTGCATAGAGGGGAGAGCCGACCCCGAGATACGGAGGGCGGTGGAGCAGAGGCGGAACAGGGGGAAGGACGGAGGGCCAGGTCCATGTGGAAATGGAGAGACTGGGGATTGAGGCAGAACAGGAAGCCAGGGCAGAGATGATGGAACTGGAGCCCACCAGTTCGGAGCGGACGGAACTGGAGCCCACCAGGGCGGAGCGGATGGAACTGGAGCCCACCAGGACAGAGCAGAAGACCTCCCCGGCAGAGCAGACAGCATTGGAGCCCACCAGGGCGGAGCAGAAGACCTCCCCGGCAGAGCAGATGGAACAGGAGTCCACCAGTGCAGAGGAGACAGGGCAGAAGACCACGGCGGAGCAGGAGCCCACCAAGGCCGAGCAGACAGGGCAGAAGACCTCCACGGCGGAGCTGAAGACCACCAGACCTGAGCAGAAGACCACCTCGGCGGAGCAGACAGACCTGAAGACCACGGCAAGGACTGGGACCTAGGGAACACTGAGACACACGAGACAGACAGAGCATCCATGGCAGAGAACACTAAAAAGTCATCAATAGATTCACTGGCTGACACGGGACAGTTTGACAGTTCAAAATCAGATTCATTGATTGAAACTGGACATGACGACAGTTCATAAATAGTCTCTATGGCAGTGAAAAAGTTAACATGAAAGTCATGGGATGCATTGATAGTCTCTGGGCTCATGACTGGTTTATGGGTTCCAAGGTGGGTTTCTGGGTTGTGACAGACAGGGCAACAAACTCGGTATGGGCCTCCTTGAGAGTGGTTGGACAGACAGACAGTTCAATGTTAGACTCAAGGACTGGAACAGGACATACAGATATTTCAGGGTCTGGGGCATAGACAGAGACTGAAGCAGACAGTTCAGTGACAGAAACTGGCAAGACAGACAGTTCGAAAACAGACTCATTGAGGGAAACTGGACTGACAGACATTTCAGTGACTGGAAATGGACCAACAGACAGTTCATAATCAAATGCATTGGCTGGAACAGGACTGACAGATAGCTCAAAATCTATGAAAGATTTTGATATGTAAAAGAAAAAGTATGGTGGTGGCGCCCAGCAAATGTACTCTCAGCCTGTTGTGTTGCGGTCAAAGAGACCGTTACTGAACTCTCCCTGTGTCCGGAGTTTACCACTGCAGAACCTCCAGAGGTGGCGGAAACGCCGTCATTAGCCCTATTATAAGAGAACAGAATAACTTCAAATTCACACAAATGATAAAGTGGGGTTAAAAGAAAAAAAGAATGTATATTTTCCATAACGAGGAAACCAACATAAATAATTGCATCATGTGCATTGAAAACTGTACATTAGTGATACCAAGTTTCCTAGCTTACATGAAGAACTGCCAGTAGACGAATGTCACATGAAGTTCTAGATTAATAAATCAGAAGTCGAGTCACTTGGTATTATCAAATCCTTATGCCACGTCCATCCTAGGAGAATGAGGAGCGGGAATGGAGCTCAGGAATTGATGCCCTTCGTACGGTGAGTGCATTAGTTTGGTCTCGCCATGTTTCATGACGATCTTCAGAGTAGCTGAATACTAAAGAAAGGTCTTCAGACCTGCCTCTTTCAATTCCTTCCATATTGCACTGAAGGAACTCCACTTCTTTGCCGTCGCGGGAGAGAAGTCAGGGAAGAAGCTCAACATCGCACCGTCACCCGCTTTCACACTACCGCGGCATCTTGCTTCATTTAAAAATCAATTTCCTATCGTTGTAGCATAACAGTTTGAAGAGAAACACTCGCAGTTTGGAGTGATCCGTTGAAGCTCTGGAATAAACTTGATGCGCGCGTTCGATCTCAATAGCTCTGCCCGCAAGTGATGGGATCCAGATCGGCAGTGACCGTTTCAGAAAGCCGATTGGGTCATCCTTCTTGGCCCCTTCAGATAGTCCCAACAGGTGGAGATTACTGCGCCTGCTGCAGTCTTGTAAATCAGTCACCTGCTGCTCGAGGGCATCCAGACGGCCAGTGTGTTCGCTGATCACTTTTTTTCTGCTCTCTCCGTTCCCCGATTAAAAAGTCAACTTTAGAGCATATATTCTGGATTGTAGTCATGTGAGAGGCGAATTCGGTGTGCATTGCTGCTAATTCAGCCTTCAAAATGTCCTCAAATCGCTTTATAGTGATCACCATATTGTCTTCAATGTTGGCTCGGCCAGCCGCGGCTGCTGGTTTTGTTTTCTTCTTATTTGGTGAGGATGGTGGTGAAAGATAAGCGAGTTTCCAACTGTGTGACATCTCCAGACCAACGACAAATGAGAAAACTACCCCAAATGTAAAAAAAAGAAGATGAACAACAGTAAAAGACGGTAATATACACGGAGCTCAGCTAATGTGCGACTTGGCTCATGAAAGAGTCACGTGATCCCTCCTCGTTTCGTTTTTTTATTAAGTTAATTTAGAAAAATGTTTGGAGCATTTTTTGTTCGTTGTAAGTTTTTTTTTTTTAAAGTAATGACCAAGCGGCCAGCGGCATACAGTAAGCTAATCATTGTCTATGTTTGATCATTTTAGCCTTCTCAAATCATCACGACATGCCTAAAATTAAATCTATAGATATAAAACAGTTCAAGCATATAACAATGTTTAAACCTAGATAAATGTGCGCTGTATCTAATGGTTTGCGCGGAGAGTGGAAGCTAAAGCGCGCTTTGCGGGACATGGAGACGTCAGCGCAATCACTTGCATTTTTTTCAGTGGATACGCCATAAATTTTGCTCATAAAAGGTAAGAGTAATACAGAATTCGGAACTGTGAAGGGTCTACTTTTATTTGTGTGCACTCACAATATCAACAAAATGTTTTGCTTTTATAAAATAAAGAAAACAAACATGCACTTTCTGCCGTCTCGTCTTGAACAGGAGCGCTTCACAAAAATGAACCGAAGCTCAGCGAATACATGACTCACAAACATGATAAAATATATCTATAGAAAACTTTAAATTACTACTTAATGAAATAAAACAAAAACTTTCATTATAATCATAATCCATTAAGATTCTCTTACGGCGAGTCAGGATCGGCAACTTCATCCTTGCGAAACGGACTCAGAAAACACTAGTTTATTAGTAAATAATTCAAATATCTCCTTACTATTTCCCCCGGACACATTCATGGTAATTACTTTTGCTGGGGCTTCGCGGCAAGCTTAAACCTATTGCGTGCATTTAAACGCAGAACTCTTCAGCTGCACTGACAGCACACATACTGCTTCTTGACACTAAACACCGTCGAGCATGGTCTCGTGTTGTTTCCACCAGCGCAAAAAAAAAAAAAAATTGCCATCACTAATTGATGGATCTCCATCACTAATTGATGGATTTTTAAAATATAAAAATAAGGAGAAGCCTAAAACAGGCCTGAGGCCCGGCCCACGTCTGAACTATGATGTGAAGATTGGCCCAAAGCCCGGCCCTAGGGGCGTAAAAAGTTGGGGCCCATCAGGCCCGGGCTGAAATGCAGGGCTCTAATCTACAGCTCGTTAGTTAACTATGAAGTCTAGAGAGGAGCATTTCACAAAATATTACAATATAAACTCATTGTATTTTACTAAACCTGTTAGTCTTAATTATTTAATGTACGTTTAAATTAATCTGTTATGAAACATGCTATGCCTATGACAGGCAGTGTGTAATTGAACATATTTTAACAAATAGCCTAGAAATTGTATTATTTATATTTTATTTATTAAGTTATTTAAAAACTGCATTATGTGCAATTTACATGTTTGCATTTTTTTTTTAAGTTGAGTGTTGATTATCTATTTGAAAATAAATAGCAATTACATTTAAGTTTGGGTTGAGTTGTTAGGCCTAATTGTAACCTTATAATGTAAAAGGTCTCCCAATACATTTATATTTACATGGAAGTGCTCGTAATACCATGTTTCAAGCATTGTTCAAATTAGTACAAGCTAGACAGGGAAAGATTAAAGAAAAGAAGAAAAAAAAATGGGAATGTAGATTCTTAAAATGAGTGGAAGTAGGCGGGTGCTGAGCCTGTGGCTGTTCTATATGCAAGCATCAGTGACTTGAACTTGATGCGAGCTGCAACCAGTAGCCAGTGCAGGGAGATAAAGAGAGGTGTGACATGGGCTCTTTTGGGCTCGCTGAAGACCAGTCCTGCATTCTGAATCATTTGTAAAGGATTGATTGTGTTTAATGGAAGTCCAGCTAGGAGATCATTGCAGAAGTCCAGTCTAGAAATGACAAGGGCCCGGACAAGAAGTTGTGCAGCATGCTCCGTTAGGAAGGGCCTGATCTTTCTGATGTTGTGCAATGCAAACCTGCAAGATCGAACAGTTTTTGCAATGTGGTCTTTGAAAGTCAGCTGGTCATCAAAGATTACACACAGATTTCTGACCGAGCTTGATGGGGTAATTGTTGATGAACCTAGCGGGATGGTGAAGTCATGCTGTAGAGTCGGAGTGGCAGGGAAGACAAGAAGCTCAGTCTTTGCCAGGTTGAGCTGTAGGTGATGTTCTTTCATCCATGCCGAGATGTCCACCAGGCAGCCAGAGATCTGTGCAGCTACCGTTGGATCATCTGGTTAATATGAGAGACAGAGCTGTGTGTCATCAGCATAGCAATGGTAGGATAAGCCATGTGATTGTATGATGGGACCCAGTGATGTAGTGTATGTGGAGAAGAGGAGGGGTCCAAGAACTGATCCCTGAGGAACCCCAGTGACCAGCAGGTGTGATTTGGATACCTCCCCTCCTCAGGCCACCCTGAAGGACCTACCAGTGAGATAGGATTCAAACCAGTGAAGAGGAATCCCTGTGATGCCCAGTGATGAAAGGGTGGACAGGAGGATCTGATGATTCACAGTGTCAAAAGTGGCAGATAGATTGAGCAAAATAAGGACTGATGATTTGGAGTCAGCTTTTTCAATCCGCTAGGCTTAAGTGACTGACAGTAGCGCAGTCTCAATTGAATGGCCACTCCTGAAACCTGACTGGTTAGCATCCAGATGGTTGTTCTGTGACAGAAATAATGATACCTGGTTAAAAACAACTTGTTCGAGTGTTTTTGCTATGAATGGAAGGAGAGAGAGACAGGTCTGTAGCTATCTGTAAGTGAAGTGTTTAATGTAGGTTTTTTGAGCAGTGGGGTTACCAGAGCCTCCTTGAATGCAGTTGGGAAAGTGCCTGTGAGGAGAGATGTGTTGAAGATGTGTGTGAGTGCTGGAGAAGGTGTGAGGGAATAGGGTCTAGTGGGCATGTTGTAGGATGGCTGGAGAGGAGAGGTTTGGATACTTCTGCCTCAGTGAGGACACAGAAGGAGAAGGAGGGAGTTTTAGCAGTAGATATGGATGGTTTGAGTTTCTGTGTGTGTGGAGCTGAGAACTGACTACTGATTGTTCTAGTTTTGTCTGTGAAGAATGTGGAAAAATGATCAGCTGTTACAGAAGTGGTGGGAGGTGGTAGAGGGGGCAGAGGAGAGAATTGAATGTTTTGAAGATGATATGTTTTTCTGGAGCGCTGTTGATCTTGTGGAAATATGTGGATTTGGCAGTATGGACTTGAGCAGAGAAAGATTAAAGCAAGGACTGATACATACTCGGGTCACACAGATCTTTTGACTTGCGCCACTTTCTCTCTGCTTTGACCCATGCTCACAAAGAATATTGGATAACCAGGGGTTAGAAGGGGCAGCCCATGCTGGCCTGGAGGAGAGAGGACAAATATCGTCTAGACAAGAAGTTAAAGTAGAGCATAAAGTGTCAGTTGCTGCATTAACACCCAGAGATGAGAAATGGGTAGGTGAGGGAAGAGAGTTAGACACTACAGAGGAAAGATGGGTGGGTGAAAGGGAGCGTAGGTTTCATCTAAAAGTAACAGGTAGTGGGGTTGGTGGCACACAGGTAGGAAGACGTAGGTTAAATGTTATGAAGAAGTGGTCAGAGATGTGTAGGGGTTTTATCAAAATGTTGTCTGCAGTACACTTGCATGTGTAAATTAATTCAAGTTGAATTCCTGATTTTGCTTGTGGTGGTAAGGCGTTTGAAATCAAATGAAGCAAGGAGTGAATGGAAGTCTGATCTCAGTCAAGCCCAAGATGCGGAGTGTGGATTGCAAAGAAAAAGCAGAAATGACGTCAGCTTTGTTGACAGCTGACTGACAATTCCAGAGACCCACAGAAAAAGAAAGGTGCAGTAGAACAGGGGTTCTCAACCTTTTTTACTCCGGGGCCCACCTTCTTCTCCGGTCAATTTTGCAAGGCCCCCCTATGCCTGACATTTCCTCTTGTACCTCCGCAGCAAAGAAAAGTGTTTATTTGTAAACTTTTTTTATTAACCAAAACATTTGTTTTGCCTTATTATTCTTCTACTGCATGTTATTAAAAAAAACCTCAAAATTCAAACAAACTTTAAATTAAAGCTATAAGCCTACTTTATAACTTGAAAGAAAACCCTCTGCTCAATTCTAAATTTTTAAAGTAATATAATGTATATTACATATACATATACAGATTTAAAGCTCCTGAATTCTTTACTTCAGACATTCTTTACAACTTCAGAAAACTTTTTCTTAAATAAGTGAACCTGCCATACCAAACAGGACAACAGATGTCAAAACTAAACCAGTCCCTTTGAACTGGACTGACTGAAAATCTACTGTTTGTGTCCATTAAAAAAAATAAACATACAAATGAAATATACAGCAAATACATTCTAAATCTGTTGAAACGCATCGATCTGAAGGCGGTTTGACGAAGATGGGATCACTGAACAGCTCCTCCGTCAGGGCGCGTCTGATGTTCATATGTGCATAAACACCACTGAGCCTCTCTGGGTGAGCATTCATTATAAAACACTCACAGGACATTAATTTGGACAACTATGCAAATATATTGAAATTTTACGCAAAAATACGATAGAGATCAGAGCCCAGAGAGCGCACATAGTTTGTGAATCAATAATGCGTGCCTAATGTGCGACTCTGATATAGAGTGTCATACATTAGGCACGCGCAAGTTCGTTTTTATGACTCTAATCGTATTTACCATTATAATAGCACAACGGTTTGCTTCATGCAGCCGAGAGGTGTAGTTTGCGTGCAGCGCTTGGAAGTTTTGAAGCCGCCGTTCAATCTTTATTTAACAGTGCGATGAGGATTGCTGCGCCGAGTCCGACGCAATCAATCACAGAACACAAGAGAGGCCGTGCTTTGATCATTTTACTTTAACACATTAATAATGAAATTAAACAATTATAGAATAATATTTAAATACATTTTAAGCTGTCTCGCGGCCCCCCTGAATCATCACTGAGGCCCCCTAGTGGGCCGCGACCCCCCCCGGTTGGGAACCCCTGCAGTAGAATATGTAGAGATAGAACGCAGGTTAGCAAGATTGCTTTGCTGTCTGTGAGTGATGTTAGAGCGTTGTTGAGAGACAACCGGAATGTATTGAAAACACATGGTAGAGGTGGAAGAGAGAAGACAGAAAGGAGTGTGCAAAGGAAAAAAAAAAAAAAAAAAAAAAAAAGTACTTAAGTGCATTGCCTGGTTTCGTTGCACGGTTAAAAATCGCGCAGGAAAAAGTCGCAGGTCTTTACACTCGTCGGTCTTCACACAATGGCTAAACGCTTCTGCTGCCGCTATCGCATCAGCTCATAGATAATAAAGAAATACACAGCCACACGACACAGAGAAAACAGCTGTGGCCGCCTTGTTAATTAGCACACCCAAAAGCCTATAGCAGGGCAATAGCTCAAATCGAAACCACAGTTCGCACTTAAGTGCAGGAAGGGCGCAATACAAATAACAAAAGCTTCTTCTAGCTGATGGCTATTATTCTAAGAAGTGCAATCAAAAACAAATTACAGCGACAGAGGTAGAGAACAAAATAATCCTTCCTAGAAGCAAGTAACAATTTAAACAAAAAGTATATAAAGTATTTCGCAATCACTCACGCTGTCATGCGTGCCTACTGTGCTGGAGCAAGGAGATGTAGGAATTTCACGAATCCAAATGAACACACAGGGACTCCAGGAGACACACACGTAGCACAGGTAAGACGAACAATACCAGACGCTGGAGGCAAGGAAACACAGGGCTTAAGTACACAGAACAAAACAAGGAAATCAATGGGACACAGCTGGAATCAAATCAAACATAATGGGCACAGGAACAGGAAAAACCATATATGGGCATAAACATGGGAGAAACTGGGACATGGAGAGAACATGGGGAACAAAACACAAGACACGGGGACACAAGTCTGACACACGCGCTGCCGCCTGCTCTGTTGACTATCACTTCTCCTATAGTTTAAAGCATAAGCTGAGGTAGATTTTTTATCACTAAGAAAATGTAAACTATAACTGAATGTATTTAAAGAAAGAGCAACTTGTTCAGTAAACCACTGTTTATAAAAAAATAAAAAAGTTTTTCCCCCTGCTGTACGGTAATCATACCGAACCATGACATTAAAACCGAGGTAATTACCGAACGGTCATATTTGTGTACCGTTACACCCCTAATATATATATATATATATATATATATATATATATATATATATATCTTGCTAACTTCTGTTGCTTTGCTGTAGGAACCCAGACATCCGGTGATTCCTCTAGAATGGAGTTTGCACAGGATGGATTCAGCACAGCTTTCACATCAACTGTAAATAAATATACAAAATTAATATACAGAATATTTAACATTACATTCCTCAGACCAAGTGAATGGTTATAGTAAAATTATATTTTTGATAACATAGCAAAACCAAAACCAAAAACAATTTCAATGAAGTTAAGGTCAGGGCTCTGTGATGACCAATTCATACTTGAAAATGATTCCTCATGCTCACTGAAACACTATTTCACAGTTTGGGCCCAATGAATCTTGACATTGGCATCCTGGAATATGTACATGAGTACATGTTCCAACATGGTTGTTTAAGAAATTATAAGCTACACACTGCATCAGTTAGGGTTAAAAGAATTGTTGCAAAACATATACAGTAGCATGCCAGAAAAATATTAATCACTGAAATAATGATCCAGTCCTACACTCTTTAATGTTTGCTTATTTAAATCCAATTGGTGACTTTTTTCTTCATTTTTATTATTGGAGATAATTCATGGAATTCATGCTTAAGTGAATCATACATTGATCTGCTGAATGCAAAGCATCAATTTTTGGCTTAAGGTAGTCATTTTTGACTAGTTTGCATCCGTATTAACAAGCACATCAGTTTCTCTCGAATGTAAATCAAACACTCATTTACAAACATACGGTAACTTTTTTTATATTTTGAGCGACAGAGATACTTGGAAATTTACTAATATTTACCTTAATTGCTTTGCCCTCTCAGGCAACAATGTTAAATGTTGATTGACTTCATTATGTGCAATGAAAAAAAATGATAGGTAGCTTCCCAGATTTAGTTTAATCTCTGTTTTGTCCTTATTTTAATGCAAGTGTTTTTCATCTTCCCTTTGTCATTTTCTGTTCTGCACTCCAGAACGTTTTCCATCTCTATTTTGTTCATGTGACTGTATCTGTGACAGTAATGTGTCGAAGGGTGAGCGGTTGATATATGCTCACTTGATAATACAATACAGTATTAAACGTTTAAAATGCTACAGAAAAGCCAATAAAACATTCCCTTTCATTATATTTTTTTTAGCAAGTAATCTTTTGATTATTTATAGCATTTTATTAAAGAAGATTTTCACTAAATGACTTGCAAAAATGTTTGTTTTGGTTAGGGCAGTGTTTTATTGAGTGCTGTGGGAGCTTTCCAGTGGAAAGGTGGATATCAGGAATATTTTCCAAATGACTCCTTTCAAACAGGCAAGAAGCATGAAAGCTATCTAGGTGAGGCTTAATTTTTGCAACACACTAAAATATAGAAGACGTGAGAGTCAGTTAAAGTCAGATTCTTCTATATAGCAAATACTACTCAGAACATGCATACTACTGAACTATTGCATTTTGTCTGAAGGTTATTCGATGGCTGTTGCAACAGTGTCAAGCACCAACTATGCTATTCTAGGAGCTCCAAGATATGAGCATCAAGGACGAGTCATCGTATCACAAATCAGAGCCAATCCCACTCTGGATAAACTTCTGGACTCTCCCAGGGTTTTTCATTTATATTTTTGGCATCAAATCCATGAATAAAAACAAAGTATAATTTTCACTCTGCAATAATTGTGTAATAGCTCAAGATAATGCAGTGCTGCTGTAAGTTTGATTTTAACATTGGTGGAGACCTAAAGGCAGCCCCCCATCACCCCACACACATTTCTCATCTAAAATGTTTAGTTATAGATATGGTAGCCGACACACTCATAACTCATAAAGGCAGTTTTTTATATGTCAACCAACAACATTACAATTTAGATTTCTGTATCTCATTATAAAATATCTAAACAAGCATTCATAACTGAAGAAAACATTTTTCAAGGATTGGTATTAAAGCAACTGTATTTATGTTTTAATTTTAATTAATAAATTTATTTATTTTTACCTTTTTTAAGTCTTTAACATTATGATTCAGACATGGTTTTAAGAAGATGTGGGATGGTGCAGTGAAAGCAGTAAAGAATCAAAACACAAATATGCAGTATTCTGTTACAATCTGCAGAAAGTATATAAAGCTAATATTAATGTTCAACTTCCTCTTTTCTCAGCCTCAGATTGGCTCATATTTTGGTGCTGAGATTTGTGTGGTGGATTTGAACAGTGACTCCAATACAGACCTTCTCTTGATATCTGCACCAACATACATAGAGCCTGACAGAGAGGGCAAAGTGTTTGTTTACACCTTTACGAGTCAGGTAAGTGATGGGGATATGACTTTTTAGAACAATTTGAAAAATGAATTCCGATTTAAATAAAATTATTATTTTTTATTTATTTTTTGTTCTATCTTCATAGTTTGTTTTTTCTGGTGTGATGCTGGTGGGAATGGCAGGTCAGAGGGGTCGGTTTGGCTCTTCTCTGGCCAGTCCAGCAGATCTGAATGGTGATGGTTTCAGAGATGTGCTGATTGGAGCTCCTCTGGAGGGGAATGGACAGGGCAGCATCTACATCTTCAATGGAGGAGTAGATCAAATAAATCCCACATATTCACAGGTGAAAAATATGTTGTTGGTGGCACTTTAAGGGCGTAGTAGTTTAAAGCACATTCCTTGCATTACTTTACTTTTCCTTGGCTCACTTCATGGGCTCATTTTAATATTTTCATTATCTGTTTCATTCCCTATGTGTGACGCAGAGGATTGCTGGATCATCTGTGCGACCAGGTTTGCAGTTCTTTGGGATTTCATTGAGCCAGTCCTCTCTAGACCAGTCTAAAGACAGCCTTCCTGATATTGCCGTTGGGTCCATGGGAGCAGTTCTGCTTCTCCGGTTTGTTAAAAGAACTCAAAATATATACAAATACAGAGTTTCGGCCATAATCACTCACATATGTGTTGTACTGTATGTGAATCATTTAGGTCCAGAGCCATCATGCTCTTGAACACCAAAGTAACTTACAACCCATCCAAAATACCAACCAGTGTAACAGACTGCACAAAGCCATTGCAAAACATCCTGACTGTGTGCTTCACCATGAGCGGATACAAACACAGCCTAACAGGTTTACTCATAAACTAATTACATACTAAAACTTTTTAGTTTTTGTGCACAGAACTCTTGAAATACGGTATTGTTGCATTGCTAATATTTTTTGATTTCTTGTAATCAATAATGTTTTCTAGGTTTAGCTGCAAACATTAATTACACCATAATGCTGGATGCCAAGCGACAGAAATATCGAGCATATTTCACAGCCAAAAACCGTCTCCACAATGATGTGATGGACATAACATTGCAGGAGGCTTGCAAAAGTCATGATTTCCTTATAGATGTAAGCTTCAAATGTCATTCTGCTGTCTAGCTTTTCTGATTAAACTTTCAGTGAATCTGATGATGATGAGTGAACGCTAAAATCCGAATACTTGAGAGAGCCATTCATGTTTCTTATACCTAAAGCTCAGTTATTCAAACTATATTAATTATGCCTTAATTTTTCCACAACAGAAAGAAAATTAGCAGGATGCAAAACAGCTTATTTTGGAGAATTATTAAATTCCTCACTATTTCTTGATCTATCAGGCTTGTCCAGAAGATGCTCTGAATCCAGTGTCCAATGAGTTAACATTCACATTTGAGGGTCTTCCATCTACATCTAGAATAATGCAAAACTTGAGGCCAGTACTGCTGCCAGAGATAAAGACCACCACAGACCACAATGTAAGAGTTTGTCTGTGCACAATCCTTAATACCTTATAGCTTGTATACTTTTTTTTTTTACATTTTAGTTCATTCTAAATTGTACAATCATAACTGAAGTGTTCTAATATCAAAGGAGGTTAATTTTGGCCTTTGTCTCTTTAAATATGTCCTGGTGGCCACCATAGCCAGCAGAATCAACAATGCAGAAATGCACAGTGGTTTCAAAAAATTTCAATCTCATCACATACGAGATTCTTGATTTTTTTCTGTGCCCTCATGTTGTTTTACAGCTAGATTTTGAGATAAACTGCGGAACTGATAATTTATGTGTTGATGACCTCAGAATGGATTTCAATTTCTCTGGGTGAGCAAATCATTTGCTCTATTTCTAAAGTGTAATATTGATAGAGATGAATAATTCCAAACTATCTTGACATCTCTCTTTTGTTTCTGTCATCCAGATCTACAAACATAGAGGTTGGGATCATGCAGGAGATCAATGTGACAGTGTTTGTAGAGAACAGAGGTGAAAACTCATACAACACACTCTTCATCCTTAACTACCCCTTTGGGCTTTCCTACAGGAGAATCACATCTAAACAGGTAAAAACAGACACAAAGGTACAAATGTTGAAACTATTGTAGTTTATCATGATAAAGATCTAAGGCAAATTAGCTACTAAAAAATGAAATACAGGTGCATCTCAATAAATTAGAATGTTGTGGAAAAGTTGATTTATTTCAGTAATTCAACTCAAATTGTGAAACTCGTGTATTAAATAAATTGCACACAGACTGAAGTAGTTTAAGTCTTTGGTTCTTTTAATTGTGATGATTTAGGCTCACATTTAACAAAAACCCACCAATTCACTATCTCAACAAATTAGAATATGGTGACATGCCAGTCAGCTAATCAACTCAAAACCACCTGCAAGACTTCAAAACGGTCTCTCAGTTTGGTTCACTAGGCTACACAATCATGGGGAAGACAGCATGCTAACAGAAAGTTGAGTGGAAGGAAAAAGTGTGGAAGAAAAAGATGCACAACCAACCGAGAGAACCGCAGCCTTATGAAGATTGTCAAGCAAAATCGATTCATGAATTTAGATGAACTTCACAAGGAATGGACTGAGGCTGGGGTCAAGGCATCAAGAGCCACCACACACAGACGTGTCAAGGAAATTGGCTAGAGTTGTCATATTAATCTTGTTAAGCCACTCCTGAACCACAGACAACGTCAGAAGCGTCTTACCTGGGCTAAGGAGAAGAAGAACTGGACTGCCCAGTGGTCCAAAGTCCTCTTTTCAGATGAGAGCAAGTTTTGTGTTTCGTTTGGAAACCAAGGTCCTAGAGTCTGGAGGAAGGGTGGAGAAGCTCATAGCACAAGTTGCATGAAGTCCAGTGTTAAGTTTCCACAGTCTGTGATGATTTGGGGTGCAATGTCATCTGCTGGTGTTGGTCCATTGTGTTTTTTGAAAACCAACGTCACTGCACCCGTTTACCAAGAAATTTTGGAGCCCTTCATGCTTCCTTTTGCTGACCAGCTTTTTAAAGATGCTGATTTCATTTTCCAGCAGGATTTGGCACCTGCCCACACTGCCAAAAGCACCAAAAGTTGGTTAAATGACCATGGTGTTGGTGTGCTTGACTGGCCAGCAAACTCACCAGACCTGAAGCCCATAGAGAATCTATGGGATACTGTCAAGAGGAAAATGAGAAACAAGAGACCAAAAAATGCAGATGAGCTGAAGGCCACTGTCAAAGAAACCTGGGCTTCCGTACCACCTCAGCAGTGCCAGAAACTGATCACCTCCATGCCACGCCGAATTGAGGCAGTAATTGAAGCAAAAGGAGCCCCTACCAAGTATTGAGTACATATACAGTAAATTAACATACTTTCCAGAAGGCCAACAATTCACTAAAAAAATTTTGTATTGGTCTTATGAAATATTCTAATTTGTTGAGATAGTGAATTGGTGGGTTTTTGTTAAATGTGAGCCTAAATCATCACAATTAAAAGAACCAAAGACTTAAACTACTTCAGTCTGTGTGCATTGAATTTATTTAATACACGAGTTTCACAATTTGAGTTGAATTACTCAAATAAATGAACTTTTCCAAGACATTTTAATTTATTGAGATGCACCTGTATATGATAAACATTCTGTGTGAACAGGGCAGAGTGGAGTGTGTGTCTCTGGATGGTGTGCAAGGAGTTAAACTAGGAGAAACCACCTGCTTCATCAGTAAACCCATCCTCAGGGACAACTCTCAGGTCAACAATCAAAGCCATGACACACGTGTTTGCTCTTGTGTAGTGCTGCATGATAATGTTTAAACTCAGTGCTTCTCAAATTTGTCCTGGGAACCCTTCACCACTACATATTTTGTATGTCTCCCTCATTGGACACAACCAAGTCAAGTCTAGCAGATTCTACTAATGAGCTGATGAGTTGAATCAGGTGTGTTAGAGGAGGGAGACATACAAAACTTGCAGTGATTGGGGGTCCCCATTACAGGTTTGATAAGCACTGGTTAAACTGATAATCATGATTCTTTTGCTCAAAAATTAGAATCACGATTAACCAAGAAATTTCTTCTTACGTCTCCTCAGATTTATTGAATGTTCATGTAGGCACAAATCAAGAGAACATCAGCTCGTACATCAGCTCATACACTGGGTTTACTTCACCCAAGTCTATTTTCCTGGTTCATTATTTTCATCATAAACATTAATACATTCCCTACATTATGAAAACTGGTAGAACGTTAAGAAGCTTCTCTCAAAAGTTAAAACGATAAAAAAAGCTTGTTTCTGCCATGGAATAAACAAATATAAAAGGTAATTGTGAGTTTTTATCTCACATTTTTTACTTTTTCTTGTAATTGTGAGTTTATATCTCAGACTTATTATATCTCAGACTTTTTCTCATAATTTTGAGTTTATATCTTGCAATTTTGACTTTTTGTCTTTGAATTATGAGTTAATATTTCACAATTCTGACTTTTTTCTCTGAATTCTGAATTTACATCTCACAATTCTGTTTTTTTTTTGTTTTGTTTTTTTTGCATTTTAACCTTTTTCAACATTTAATGTTTTTTATTTATTTATTTATTTTTAAACATTTTATTGTAGCTTAGTCATTGCATGTGTGCTTTTATTCAGCAACCACAACCGCAAACAATATAGTAGAGATTGATCTTTGGATTTATTACAGCTTGTCACTGAGAAGGTTTGCTCACAGATTTAATTGCCGAAAATAGTACAAGCAGCCATTGTTGGAGGGTGAACCAACTCCAGGGCAAGGCTAAAAGTAGCCTGAAGTTGGTATAGTCTAATCTGCTACAATCATCATTTCACACTGTGAAATGAATCTCTTACTTACATTGTACGTACATCTGCTCTTTGTTGTTTCTGATGAGAAAAGTCATGAGAGTGCAGAATTTAGTCAGCGAGCACTTGCCCTGAACAAAACTCTGGTATTTTAGCGATGATTCATCTGAGCACCTCTTATTGAATCCATAAATTCCACTAAATTCATAAGCTAAACAGAATCCTGTGTGATTGGTTATAATGTACAATGCTGTAAAAATGCATAAAAAGAAATATGGTGCAACATGAGCAGATCTTAATTTAAAGGTGCAGTAGAAGATCTTGGAAAATGTTAACTTTAGCCTGATAGCACTGAAAGCGAACGTCCCACCCTCCCTGCAATCACCATCCAAAGAAACGCCCCCTGAATGCATACGCTCATTACTACATCAGCGGTTCCCAATTCCAGTCCTCGCTAAACTTCAACGGATTTCCCCTGCTCAGGGAGTAGGGAGCAAAGAACACTGTATAGGGAGCATGCCAATCGGAACGCAGTTCATGCACATAGCTCTCTTCTAATGAGCTGGTTATCTGATTCAGGTGTGTTAACAAAGCGAGACATGCAAAATATGCAGAGCAGGGGGCGCAAGGACTGGGATTAGGAACTGCTGGGCTATATCAAGTGCCATTTGCCGGTGAGAAAACTTTATAGTACAGTTAGTAAAAGTACTACAATACCAGGAAGGAAGATCATGTTGTTGATGTTTGTCTGCCATTCTCGCTCTGTCTGCAATAGCATGCGTGAACGTGCTGATGACATATCGTGTCTGCGCGATCAGGGTGCACAGAGGTATGCAAATACATACGTTGACAGGCAGGTAGGAAACCCATTTAAAATGCTCGGACCGAGCGTTTTGATTGGACGAACATTTCTTGGTCCTACGCCTTCCACAGAATATATAAATACAGATAAATACATTTAGACCACTTAACTTAATATTTGCTATCGGGTTGTGGCGAGACTTTCAACCAGCATAACAAAAAATGTTTCTGAAGACAATCACCTATTGCACCTTTAATGCCACAAACTACACTTTTCATTCATTTTCACTTTGTTAGCAACAGATGTAATAGATTTAATTTAATTGTGCAGGAGCATTTTTGCCCCAAGTCTCGTGGCCAGGGGAAGGCTTACACATGCTCCGCCTATGCAAGTGACCTTTAAAATCTTGACACCTGGCAACCCTGAAAGCTAGTGGAGGCTTGTTACAAATACAAGACAGCATGAATGTCAAAAGTAAAAAAATAATAATAATATATATATATACATATATAAAAATAAGTAAAATAATAAAAAATATTTCTTTCTTTCTTTATATTCATAATTAATCAATTAATTAATTAAAAACAAGCAATTTCAAGAAAAAATAACCAGGCCAGTATTGCAACAATTATGGTTAATTAATCAAGAGAAAATGTGATTAATCATGCAGCCCCACTTATGTGCACATACACACTCATTTATTGACTAATTTTAAACTCAAAGCTGTTTTCTGCTGTTGTCTTATCCAGACCAATTTTGATTTCATTTTGTGTTGACATATAACTTACATAAGACCTATCTTTGTGCTAGTCCAACAATCAGTCTTGTTTTTCTTATTCTGTCATTTTTGTCCAAATTCTAGGTTGTGTTTGAGATTACATACAGTATTAATAAAGAAAGTACACTGGGCCAAAATGTGATGTTTAAGGCTAAGGTCACGAGGTATAACATCAATTTTAACTGATACATTTTAAATTGATAAATTTTATAAATGCTGCTGATAAACCAAACCTCCATCTCTCACAGTGGGAATGACAAACACTCGAACAGCAGTCAGTTTTTTAAAGAGAGGACCATTGGTGTCAAATATGCCATCTATATTGCCTTGATAAGGTTAGTGCTCTGCTTCATGTTTCTCTATAAATAGTAAACAATACCACATTTCTTTATCCTATACTGTAATATTGTAATTGTTTTTTTTGTTTGTTTGTTTGTTTTTTATGAAAGGCATGAAAATTCCACCATCCACATTAATTTTACTTCAGGGAAAAAGGATCTTATGAAACCAGTCAAGCAGATAATAAAGGTATCAGTTCAAATTCTGTAACTTAAAGTACACTGAAAATAATTTAGCACAGAAACAATTTTCCATTGAGTTTGAGTTTTATTAGACATAAAAAGTGACAATACAGTCCAAAAGCAACTTATTCCACTCCTTTGCACCTAAATACTCCTGTGCACCTGAAATCTTAATTTAACCTGAAAAAAAGAGAATTAAAATACACCAGAGCTCTATTGTTAATTATTCTACATACCATTTTTAGATTTAGAGATGCAATAGTTATGCAATAGTTAACCATCCAAGCTGCTGAAAGTGTCTATTTCCCACATGACTAAAACATTGTAATCCTAAAACTAATCTCATCACTTTATTTTGTGACTTTTGTAATTTTGCATCCACATACTGGATAAATCAATCATCCAAGAGATACACGCATACTCAAAGTGACATTGAACAAGTCCTGTAGCAAGCACCCTTAAACTTCCCAAAATCTAAAAAACTAGTATATCTTGCAATGTATTTTATTCTAGCATTAACTTTCCACAACACTTTCCAAGCCATATTTACTCCACTTAAATTATTATCCAAAATACAGCCAAGATAATTAACCAATGTTTTATTTGCTAGGACATACCCATCAACTTTGATTACTAAGTCCACTTAAAAATTGCTTGTAAATTCCAGAAGCATTTGAACATTTTAAATAAATTGTGAAATTTTGAAGTAGAAAAATTGAAATAGTGTTATCTTGTAAAATATTATTTGTTTTATTTATAATTTCAGAAAATCATTCAGTGTTATCATTATCAATGATATACTATTGTAGGTTTTGTTAATATTTTGAATAATTTTTTTTATATTTTATGCTTTGTTTTTATTTTAATTTTAGTTAAGGATTTAGTCAATTTGTTGTGTGCTTTTGTCATTTGCCTTTTTTAATTAATTAATTATTTTTTAATGTCTAAATAGGTTTTATTATATTTGAGTTATTTTGATAATTTAAATGAAAATGAGAAATTCTGCTTTTGCATACTGCAACTAAAATAAAATACAAAGTTTATATTTATAATAAATATATTTATATCATATATAATCAAGTAATGATTTTTTTATGGTTTTAGTCCTATTTTTCATTTTCAATAATGATAATAACCCTGAGTATCTTATAAAAAGGTTTTATTTCATTTTTAAGATTTACAACAGAAGAAAACACATAATGGCAAAATGTCTATACTGTACGTAACCCTCCCTTATTCTTCTTTCAGATTGAAAATGACCTTAGAGAATTAACTTTCAAGGTTTTCATCAAAGTACCAGTGAAAGTTGGTGATGCTGAAATCTGGACTAATTCAAGTCTGCAAGTGTGTGAATTTATTTATTATATTACAAGCCAGTTACAGATTCTTTTAATTCAATAATTTCTGTATGATATGGGGAAATACAACAGCATCCCATCCTTCACCCATTATTGCTATCCTATGTTGTAAACTGGAGTGTCCTTTAATTTCTTATTTATCTATTTATTTATTAATTTAAAAGATTTTTGGCTGTAAGAGGGAGAACATTCAGAAGCCTGTTATCACCAATTTTATGGATATTATTAAAAGTCAACGTATAGTGGTAAGGACACTTTTTGAGTTTTTAAACATTTGATTTCCTCATTTAATTAATAATTCACTGTGTTCCAAATTATTATGAAAGTGGCATACCAGTAATATTTTAGTTGTTGGTGCTGCTCAACAGTTGCATTTTCATAATTTCTGTTTTAATTCAATTAATTTGTTTGACAAAACCTTTCCTTCATAAAGACACGATCTGACCGAGTTCTTCTGTGCTCTAAATCATTCACTAATCTTTTGACATTTTAATAATCTATATTATTTTTAAACTTTGGTTTGGTTTTCATGCCTTTCATAAGACAATGAATCATGCTTTTCATCTTCTGAAAGATCTGATATGTCTGATATGTCACTTGCATAATAATTTGAAACAGTGTATATGTTAAACGCACATTAATGAAACTCTCTGGATGTGTGTGTGTGTGTGTGTGTGTCAGAACTGCTCTGTGGCGACATGTGCCGAGTTCAGCTGTGACGTTACTCTCATAAAGAATGAAAGGATTATCTTTAATATAACTGCCAATGTCAGCTCTGGATGGATTGAACAGGTCTCTGACTTTTAAAGCAAATTCATATCACAAAACAGATCATATATTTTATCATTTCTTATTGTCCTGATCTGTGTCTCTCTTAGACTGGACTCAGAGCTGCTGTTTTTCAGCTGGTCAGTTCAGCGTCTCTGGATTATAACAAGAACAAATATGTTTTCTTTTCCTCTGATTCTCAACAAACTGCACCATCTGTCCAGGTAATTTAGTGAGAGTTCATGTCAAGTCTAATGAATGTATGAAGAACTCTCAAAGCCATGGTCTGTTTAATTGAACAGTCCTATAACTGCAATCCACTGTTTTACAGTTTATAATTTGTGTTCATCTGAACAGTATTTTTTTCAGACCACATACACTCTTCCTTTTTTTGCTTCTAGCAAATATATTTATCTACAGTATATTTATATTGAGCATATATACACAATGCTTTCACACATATATTTCCGGTACATGTGTGGTTGTGTGTGTATAAGTGTCAGGACATCTTTTTTGCCAACACTATTTTTTTTGATTGTGACAGAGGCATGAGTTCATGCATTACCATCCAAATGTTTGGGGTAAGGTTTTTAAATAGTTAAAAAACATTTCTTACAGAATTACAGCCGTGGGCCCATATAACCGTGGGTCCATAGAATCTCTCTATTAGTGATGGCCCTGAATCATCCAGAAATCATTATAATAATGTCAAGTCAAGTCAAGTCACCTTTATTTATATAGCGCTTTTAACAATACAGATTGTGTCAAAGCACTTAACAGTATCAAGTTGGAGGATAGAGTGTCAGTAATGTATAATAATAAGATTAAACACTCAATTTTCAGTTAAGGGCATTTCATTATTTAATTTGGAGATGTCATTGTCTAGCTCAGTATAGTTTAAATAGTATCTGTGAAATTCAATTGACGATAATCGCTAGAAATTAAGTGTCCCCAACTGAGCAAGCCAGAGGCGACAGCGGCAAGGAACCAAAACTCCCTCTGTGACAGAGTGGAGAAAAAAAAAACCTTGGGAGAAACCAGGCTCAGTCGGGGGGGCAGTTCTCCTCTGGCCAGGATATTATTGTTTATTTATTGTTTACTTATTGTTTTAATTAAAATTTTAAATGTATAAATGTATTCTATTTTTATATTGTTGCAATTTCCAACAATAATAGTATTATGTAGTTAGGTATTTTATTATTATATTTTTAGTTATTTGTTTTATTTTTATTTTTATTTTATTTTAATCGAGGTCTTCACTGGGGATATGTCTCTGGGGCTCATCGCTGATGATCAGACATCATCTCCCGGCGCCGATCCACCATCTGATCCAGACACGGACTGAGAAACAGAATAAGAAAGAAACAAATATTAGCGTAGATGCCAATCTTCTTACGATGTAACGAGTACATTGTGTGTTATGGGGAGTGTTCCCAGTTCCGGTTGATCTAATTAATGCAGCCTAACAATCCTTTAACGGATTTGAATAATAGAAGTGTAGTAGTGTGTTATGTGTACGCCAGGTTAAAGAGATGGGTCTTTAATCTAGATTTAAACTGACAGAGTGTGTCTGCCTCCCGAACAGTGTTAGGTAGATTGTTCCAGAGTTTGGGAGCTAAATAGGAAAAGGATCTGCCGCCCGCAGTCGATTTTGATATTCTAGGTATTATCAAATGGCCAGAGTTTTGAGAATGCAGCAGACGTGAAGGAATATAGTGTGATAGGAGCTCGCTCAAGTACTGAGGAGCTAAGCCATTCAGGGCTTTATAAGTCATTAACAAGATTTTAAAATCTATATGATGTTTGATAGGGAGCCAGTGCAGTGTTGACAGAACCGGGTTAATATGGTCATACTTCCTTGTTCTAGTAAGAACTCTAGCTGCTGCATTTTGGACCAACTGTAGTTTGTTGATCAAGCGTGCAGAACAACCACCCAGTAAAGCATTACAATAGTCTAAGCTTGAGGTCATAAACGCATGAATTAGCATTTCTGCATTTGACGTTGAGAGCATAGGTCGCAATTTAGATATGTTTTTGAGATGGAAGAATGCAGTTTTACAGATGCTAGAAACATGGCTTTCAAAAGAAAGATTGCTATCAAACAGCACACCTAGGTTCCTGACTGATGAAGAAGAAAAATTGACAGAGCAGCCGTCAAGTGTTAGGTAGTGTTCTAAGTCATTACATGTGGGGTTTTTAGGTCCGATAATTAACACCTCTGTTTTTTTCAGAATTTAGCAGTAAGAAATTACTCGTCATCCAGTTTTTTATATCGACTATGCATTCCGTTAATTTCTCAATTTGGTGTGTTTCATCGGGCCGTGAAGAAATATAGAGCTGAGTATCATCAGCATAACAGTGAAAGCTAACACCGTGTTTCCTGATAATATCTCCCATGGGTAACATGTAAAGTATGAAAAGTAACGGCCCTAGTACTGAGCCTTGAGGTACTCCATACTGCACTTGTGATACCTCTTCATTCACTGCTACGAACTGATGGCGGTCAGATAAGTACGATTTGAACCATGCTAAGGCACTTCCACTAATGCCAACAAAGTTTTCTAGTCTATTTAAAAGAATGTTGTGGTCGATGGTGTCAAACGCAGCGCTAAGATCCAGTAGAACTAATAAAGAGATACAACCACGATCAGATGATAGAAGCAGATCATTTGTAACTCTAATGAGAGCAGTCTCAGTACTATGATACGGTCTAAATCCTGACTGGAATTCCTCACAGATACCATTTTTCTCTAAGAAGGAATATAATTGTGAGGATATTACCTTTTCTAGTATCTTTGACAGAAATGGGAGATTCGAGATTGGTCTGTAATTAACTAGATCTTTGGGGTCAAGTTGTGGTTTTTTAATGAGAGGCTTAATAAAAGCCAATTTGAAGGCTTTGGGGACATATCCTAATGACAATGATGAATTAATAATAGCCAAAAGAGGATCTATGACTTCTGGAAGCAGCTCTTTTAGTAGTTTAGATGGAATAGGGTCTAACATACATGTTGTTGGTTTAGATGATTTAACAAGTTTATACAATTCTTCCTCTCCTATAGTAGAGAATGAGTGGAATTGTTCCTCAGGGGATCTATAATGCACTATCTGATGTGATACTGTAGCTGACGGCTGCATGGTTACAATTTTATCTCTGATAGTATCAATCTTGGAAGTAAAGTAGTTCATAAAATCATTACTGCTGTGCTCTTGGGAAATGCCAACACCTGTTGATTCTTTATTTTTCGTTAATTTAGTGACCATATTGAAAAAATACCGGGGGTTATGTTTGTTTCTTCTAGAAGAGATGAAAAGTAATCGGATCTAGAAGTTTTTAATGCTTTTCTGTAGGATAGGATACTTTCCCGCCAAGCTTTACGAAATACCTCTAATTTTGTTTTCCTCCAGCTGCGCTCCATTTTCCGGGCTGCTCTCTGTAATGCCGATTTGTTTCTGACAAATTTTTTTTCAGGATTCTTTAATGAATTGAAAGTATAAAAAAACAGCATTTGTTTGAAGTAGAAATCTTTTGTAACAAATGTCTGTATCGTCAATTTTTTTTTTTTTTTTTGAGTCACTTTTGCTGGCCCAAAATTTTTGAACGGTAGTTTACAGAATTTCAAAAATGATTATAACAGAACAAGAGACAAGGATGGAGATCACACACACACACACAAACGATTTTACATAGTAAACAGTAATGTTTAAATTTTTATTATTTTAGCTGTAAGTGTCATCCTTTGGTCTACACTTTTTTTAACGCTTTTCACTTTAAGCAATTAATTTTGATTTAACACTATGGTATCAGGTTTCTCATTTAAAAGTGATTGTTTCATATTACAGTCAGAGGATCAGAGTTCAATGGTGCATGGGGCAAAAGAGAGGAGGGGGGGAGAGACGGGAGAGAGTTGAGCTTCCTGACAGCCTGATGTATGAAGCTGTCCTTCAGTCTGCTGGTCCTCGCCAGGAGACTCCGCAGTCTCCTCCCTGATGGCAGCTGAATAAGACTGAAGAAGCTGTGTGACGGGTGGGTGGGATCACCTGCAATGCAGAAGGCTTTGCGGGTGAGACGGGTTCTGTAGATGTTTCTGGAGGGAGGGGAGAGAGACACCAACAATCTTCTCAGTTGCTCTCACTATCCGTTGAAGGGTCTTGCGGCAGGACGCGTTGCAGGTGCCATACCACACCATGATGCAGCTACTCAGGATGCTCTCGATGGTGCCTCTGTAGAAGGTGCACATGATGGGGGCCGGGGCTCTAGCTCTTCTGAGTTTGCGGAGGAAGTAGAGACACTGCTGTGCTTTCTTGGCCAGTTCTGCAGTGTTGTTAGTCCAGGAGAGGTCCTCAGTGATGTGTACACCCAGGAACTTGGTGCTGCTCACTCTCTCCATGGTCGCACCATTGATGGTCAGAGGAGCATGCTGAGTGTGCACTCTCCTGAAGTCAACAACAATCTCCTTCGTCTTCTCCACATTCAGAGAGAGATTGTTGTCACTGCACCACCCGGCCAGGCGGCTCATCTCGCTCCTGTAGTTTGTCTCATCTCTGTTGCTGATGAGACCCACCACAGTCGTGTCATCCGCAAATTTAATGAAGAGGTTGGAGTTGTTTGGCGGTGTGCAGTCATGGATCAGCAGAGTGAAGAGGAGGGGGCTCAGCACACATCCTTGGGGGGCCCCTGTGTTCAGTGTGATGGTGCTGGATGTGTTACTGCCGACCCATACTGCCTGAGGACTCCCGGTCAGAAAGTCCAACAGCCAGTTGCACAGCGACGTATTGAGCCCCAGCTGGACCACTTTATGAATGAGCTGTTGAGGGATGATTGTGTTGAATGCTGAACTGAAGTCTATGAACAGCATTCTGACATACAAGTCTTTTTTGTCCAGATGTGTGAGGGCTGGGTGGAGGGCAGTGGCGATGGCACCATCGGTCGAGCGGTTGGACCTATATGCAAACTGGAAGGGGTCCAGGGAGGGGGGGAGGACAGACTTGATATGGTGCATGACTAGCCGTTCAAAGCACTTCATGAGAATAGGAGTGAGTGCTACTGGACGGTAGTAATTGAAGCAGGATGGAAATGACTTCTTCGGGACTGGAATGATGGTGGTAGCTTTGAAGCATGTGGGGACAACAGCCTGACTTAGTGAGATGTTGAAAATGTCTGTGAAGACATCAGTGAGTTCCACTGCACAGTCTCTCAGTACACGCCCAGGAATGTTGTCAGGACCCGGAGCTTTGCGTGCATTGATCCTGCTGAGGGATCTCCTCACGCTGTCCTGGGACAGTGTCATCACCTGGTCGCTGGGAGGAGGTGGAGTCTTCTGTGCAGTGGTACTGTTTTGTGCCTCAAAGCGAGCAAAGAAGGCGTTCAGCTTGTTCAGCAGGCAGATGGTGCTGTCACAGGTCTATGGTGGGGGCTTGTAGTCCGTAATGGTCTGTATCCCCTGCCACAGGCTCCGAGTGTCTCTGCTGTCACTGAAACGATGGGCTATCCTCCTGGAGTACTGTCTATTGGCCTCTCTAATGCCGCGGGATAGGTTGGCCCTAGCTGTCTTCAGGCCCTCATCATCTCCAGCTCTGAAGGCAGCGTTCCGAGCCTTCAGGAGTCTGTAGACCTCCCCTGTCAGCCACGGCTTCTGGTTGGCCCGGACAGTGATAGTCTTTGTGACCGTTACATCATCAATACACTTGGTGATGTAGGCAGTGACAGTCTCTGTGTACTCTTGGAGGTCTGTAGTGTTGTTGTATGTGGCAGCCTGCTTAAACATATTCCAGTCAGTGGTGTCAAAACAGTCTTGAAGTGCCTCTGACGACCCTTCCGGCCACACTTGTATCTGTTTGTGAACTGGTTTGGTGACTTTAACGAGCGGTCTGTATGCAGGCATTAGCATGACAGTGATGTCGTCTGAGGCTCCAATGTGGGGGAGGGGTAGGGCCTTGTACGCTCCTCTCTGGGTGGTGTAAACAATGTCAAGAGTGTTGTTTCCCCTTGTTGGAAAGTCTATGTGTTGGTGTATTTTTGGGAACACACTCTTTAGGTCTGCGTGGTTGAAATCCCCAGCTAAGATGAGAAAAGCATCTGGGTGGGCTGTCTGCTGCTCACTGATGTGCTGGTACAGATCATTTAGTGCCTCACTCCTGTTGTTGTTGTTAGAGCTGGGAGGGATGTATACAGCAATGAGCAGTATGGCTGTATATTCCCTCGATAGATAGAACGGCCGGCATTTAATAATCATAAACTGCTCAGTCAGTTACAGTAAAGAAAGGGGAGTATGGGGGTAAATACAAGGTGATAAACTGTGGATGGGCTTGAATCCGTGATTGCTCTCAGTGCCGTCGCTAGGAATTCAGGGCCCATTGCACAGATTTTGCCTTGGGGTCCCCTCAATATCACATTCAGTGGGGGGTGGTCAGGCCCCCAGGGAACATCGTTCTGGGTCGCTCTTAACCGCTGGGCTCTCAACCTCTCCTCCATGTCATAGCCAGGTTAAAGCCTGCCTCATCCAGAAATATGAATTGCTTTCATCAGCTTCCAGCTCGATCACCCTCTAAAAACACATTTACTGTAGGAAAAACAAATACTGATTACAATGAAATAGAATTTTTGGGGGATTTTTTTTTTCTCCCAACAACAGGCATCTTGAAACTGATCATACTCGAACATACTCAGTCCTCAGTTGTTTTCATAATCTAAACATTTAATATTGCTCATCATTTTCCATAAAAACTATGCTTCACGAGTAATGCAACAGTTACGCAGCATTTTGAGCAGTTGTATCAATTGATAGTTAGATCATTGTAATGAAATTAATAGATACTCAATTCAGATGTAATGTGTGGGTTGCATTTTGAAATAGTAATACTTTGATGTTAAATTGTGTCATTTTGAACCAGTGATTTTAGTTCAATGAACAAAAGATCTTTGGTTCATGTGTATTGTATCCAAGCATTTGGAAAAAGTGTTAAAGTGCCCCTATTATGGATTTCTGAAAATTACCTTTCATACAGTGTGTAACACAGCTCTAAGGGAATGAAAACATCCTGCAAAGTTTTAAATCTGAAAGTGCACCGTGTATAAAGTCATTGTCTCTCAAAATAAAGAGTCGACTCTGAATCATTGAAACGAGTCGTTTTTAAAACGAATCCCAAGCCGTTTCAAGTTGACGTCAAAATGAAACATTAGCATATTGTCCGCCCACTTTTTGCGCACGCAGACTTGGGAAACTTGGAATTTCGCGTTGGTCTGAATGAAACTGCAAATTCATTCTTTGCCACTAGGTGCCACTTTTGGAGCGTTAAAAGCTCACAAACACTGCTTTAAATTAAATCGACGAATCACTGCAGATTAGCATCATGCAAAGGAGGGGTTTGGAAAAAATGAATCATTGAACGAATCATTTGGGAGTCGTTGAGCAAATAAGGTAAAAATAAATGCATATTATAAGAAAATTAAAGTATTTTTTGACCTTGCATGCATGTCAACCTGTTGTTGGGGACTATCAAAACCAAAATATGAACCTTTCATAACCCATAATAGTGGCACTTTAAGTGTTTTGAAAAATGTAAATGTAAAAAACTGGAATCAATTATGTATGTAGCCCAAATTATAATTATGTATCTATTGTTTGACGTGTGGGAAGTGTGATTCATGAGTGTGACTTCTGACTGCAGCAAAAATTCATATGTTTCCATGTATGTAGATTAATACTCAAGTGGAGGTGTATGAGGAGGCAGACCTGACTAAAGAGATCATTGGAGGTGTAATAGGAGGATTGCTGCTACTGGCTCTCATCACAGCGGCCCTCTATAAGGTATATCACCATCGTAAAGTCAGTTTTAATCACTGCCATTTCAATTTCACCTGTCTACACTGTCCATATCGATAAATGCTTTATTCTTGCATATTTTCTCTCTTTACAAGGCTGGATTCTTCAAAAGCCAGTACAAGCAGATGCTGGAGGAGGCTCAGGAGGATGCAGGAGGACAGCCAAACATGCCACAATAATCTGCTCTCAAACTGTTAGGAGATGCTAGTGTGTTTTGTGAGTTTGAGAATGAAACATGAATCACCTCAGAATAAAATATTTCAGCCTGATTTAGAACACTTTATAAGGATAACATTTTGAACTTATGTCATATCACTATTCATTATCTTATCAGTGAGCTTAGCAATGAGTTACCACAATGAAAGTATTTCAAATATTGCTTAACTTCCTCCTTTATGAAAACTGATGAAGATCTATAGCAGAAATATTAGTAATATTGGATGACCATTTTCTAACCCCGTGTTTCCTAATGATATTTCCCAAGGGTAACATATAAAGCTGGTCTACTCGTTACTCCCGGTGTTTCCTGTCTGTCAGCTTTGCCTTGTCCTGCCTTGACTAGCCCTGATGTCTTATTAAAGACTATTATTTGAGTTTACGTCCTTGTCTGCTTGTCCTTGTTCCTCACTGCTGTGTGCACCGTGACAGTATGTGTGTGAAAACAAACATTTTTGAAAATTATTTTTTACAATAGTTTCGGCCCTCTCTGAGGGCCAAGAGGACCCTGATGGTTTCCCTCTGGTTCACAGAGATCATCGCCCCCAGCGGCGAAGCATTTTGATACACGCTCCAAACCACTGGGTCGAACCTTCCGCTTCCGGCGCTGCTGTGTTCAGTCGATGTTAAAGGATGGCTCCGCTCAATCTGTGCTTTTATATACTTTCTTACGTATTTTTATTTTCTCTTTTTACACGCATAACGTCTGCACTATTTATTTACGACAAAAGAACACTTTTGGACATTGGACACCGCTGCACTAACCTGCTTCAGGACACTTTATCCACGGATCCAGCGTGGCCAGTGGAGATTCTTCGGAACGCCGAGGTTAACAAAGGCTGCCCGAATAATCCCAGGAGGCGAAAGAAACACCGCGGGTGACACGCTGGAATTCGTGACAGACTGAGAAACAGGGCTCACAGCCCTCCTCTCCCCAGTATTCTGCTCGCAAATGTCCAATCCTTGGAAAATAAGATGGACGATCTTAGAGCCAGGACAAGTTTCCAACGGGACATTAGGGACTGTAACATCCTTTGTTTGTCTGAAACATGGCTCACTCCCTTGGTCCCAGACACCGCTGTAACACCATCTGATAACTTTTCTGTTTAACGGATGGACAGAACAGCCGAGGCCGGAAAAATCAAGGGTGGTGGAGTGTGTTTCATGATTAACAAGAAATGGTGCGACCCCAGGAATATCTCCATTCTGTCGCGTTCCTGCTCGCCTCATCTGGAACATCTCTCCATTATCTGCCGCCCATTCTATTTACCCCGCGAGTTCTCCGCGGTCATCGCTACTGCCGTTTACATTCCACCTCAGGCAGACACCGGCTTGGCTTTGTCCAAACTCCATGAGGAGCTAAGCGGATACATCAACAAACACCCTGACGCTGCCTCTATCGTCGTGGGGGACTTTAACAAAGCCAACCTCAGGAAGGTCATGCCGAACTTCCATCAGCATGTATCCTGTCCAACTAGAGGACCGAATACACTGGATCATTGCTACACTCAGTTTAAGAATGCCTATAAAGCTCGTTCCCTGTTGACTTTTGGTAAATCGGACCACGCGGCCATTTTCCTCACACCGGAATATAAACAAAGGATCGTTCAGGAATCCCCGGGGAAGAGGGAAGTGACGCGCTGGTCCTCCCACTCTGAAGCTATGCCACAGGCGTCTCTTGATGACGTCGACTGGGACATGTTCCGGGCGAGTTCAGCTGACGTCAGCGAGTTCACGGATGTAGCATTAAGCTTTGTTTACATGCTAACCGACCAAGCCACTGAAACGGTAACAATAAGGACATTCTCTAATCAGAAACCGTGGGAAGACAGAACAATCCGTGCTGCGGTTAACCAACGCACTGCCGCATACAACGCCAGTCTTTTGTCAGGAAACATGAGCGATTACAAAGCATCATGTTATGCTCTCCGACGGGCAGTTAGAGCTGCTAAACTCCGATACAGAGAGAGAATTGAATCACATTTTCAGCTAAATGACTCTCGACGCATGTGGCAGGGACTGAAGACCATCTGTTCCTCTGGAAATAACCCCTCCGCCGAGGTGAGAGCAGATCCATTGCTGGCCGAAGAGCTAAACACCTTCTACGGCCGCTTCGAATGCAACGGCAGCGCGACTCTGCCGATCAGCACGTTAGGAAGCAGCAGACAGAGCAGCGATGTTGATCATGTTATCACCGTGTCGGAGGACGAGGTTCGGAGAGAATTAAGGAGAGTAAACATCAGGAAAGCCGCTGGACCTGATGGGATTACTGGCCGTGTTCTAAGATCATGCACCTATCAGCTTGCTGGTTTGTTTACTTCCATCTTTAATGAATCCCTTGCTACCTCTGTGGTTCCCACCTCATTTAAGAAATCTGTCATCATCCCTGTTCCTAAGAACAGTAAACCCTCTTGCCTGAATGACTATCGTCCAGTTGCCCTCACATCAACAGTCATGAAGATTTTTGAGAGACTTTTAAAGAAACACATAATAATAAACTTTATTTTGTATAGCGCCTTTCAAGGTACATCTCAAAGCGCTTTACACAGAAGAAAAGATTAGGAAAAAACAATAATAACAATTAAAAGTAAAATAAACATTTTCCATGACAAGAAAATCACTTAAAAGCTATTCTGAAAAAATATGTTTTAAGAACAGATTTAAAAACACTAAAAGATTCAGCCTGTCTGATCTCAGAAGGAAGAGAATTCCAGAGTTTTGGTGCACAAGACGAAAAGGCCCGATCACCCATAGACCGTAGACGAGTAGGGGGTATCACTAAAAGACCAGAATCAGAGGAACGTAGTTCGCGACTTGGAGTATAAACAGATAACAGTTGAGACAAATAATGTGGTGCCAAACCATGCAAAGCCTTATAGGTTAGCATGAGAATTTTAAAATCAATCCAAAATCTGACAGGGAGCCAATGCAATGACTCTAAAACTGGAGAAATATGCTCACTTGTCTTGGTCCTTGTCAGAATTCTAGCAGCTGAATTTTGAACTGATTGCAGCTTACTTAAGGTGGATTTAGAAACCCCAGCAAGCAAAGCATTACAGTAATCAATACGAGAAAAAACAAATGTGTTTATCAATTTTTCAGCAACCGGAAGGGATAACATGGGGCGGAGTCTTGCGATGTTTCTGAGATGAAAAAATGAATTTTTAACTGTATTCTGAACATGAGGATCGAAGGTTAGATTAATGTCAAATATCACCCCCAGATTTTTTAATTTATTTTGAAAATCTAAAACCGTACCTTCCACTGTTAAAGCTAACGCACCAGATTTACTAATTTGATGTGGTGTGCCCATAAGCATTACCTCTGTCTTATCACTATTAAGACAAAGGAAGTTTTGAGACATCCATTTTTTTATCTCTGCAATGCTGTGTTCAAGAAAGCCAATAGCTGTGATATCACATATGCTCCTCCATCCCTGCTACCTTGGACCCTCTTCAGTTTGCCCATCGCCCAAATAGGTCTACTGATGATGCCATCTCTCAGGTACTGCACTCCTCCCTCACACATATTGACAGCAAAAATGGCAACTATGTTAGACTGCTATTCATTGACTATAGCTCAGCTTTCAATACTATAGTCAAGTCAAGTCAAGTCACCTTTATTTATATAGCGCTTTTAACAATACAGATTGTGTCAAAGCACTTAACAGTATCAAGTTGGAGGATAGAGTGTCAGTAATGTACAATAATAAGATTAAACACTCAATTTTCAGTTAAAGGCATTTCATTATTGAATTCAGAGATGTCATTGTCTAGCTCAGTATAGTTTAAATAGTATCTGTGAAATCCAATTGACGATAATCGCTAGAAATTAAGTGTCCCCAACTGAGCAAGCCAGAGGCGACAGCGGCAAGGAACCAAAACTCCCTCTGAGACAGAATGGAGAAAAAAACCTTGGGAGAAACCAGGCTCAGTCGGGGGGGCAGTTCTCCTCTGGAAAGGATATTATTGTTTATTTATTGTTTTAATTAAGACTTTAAATGTTTTATATTTATATTGTAATTGTTGCAATTTCTAACAATAATAGTATTATGTAGTTAGGTATTTTATTATATTTTTAGTTATTTGTTTTATTTTTAGTTTTATTGTATTTTAAGTCGAGGTCTTCACTGGGATTATGTCCCCGGGGCTCATCCAGGGGTCCGGCCTCCGCCGACAATGTGGGCCGCAGACATCATCTCCCGGCGCCAATCCACCATCTGATCCAGACACGGACTGAGAAACAGAATAAGAAAGAAACAGACTAATATTAGCGTAGATGTCAATATTTTTATGATGTAACAAGTACATCATGTGTTATGGGGAGTGTTCCCGGTTCCGGTTGATCTAATTAATGCAGCCTAACAATCCTTTAACGGATTTGAATAATAGAAGTGTATTAGTGTGTTATGTGTACGCCAGGTTAAAGAGATGGGTCTTTAATCTAGATTTAAACTGACAGAGTGTGTCTGCCTCCCGAACAGTGTTTGGTAGATTGTTCCAGAGTTTGGGAGCTAAATAGGAAAAAGATCTGCCGCCCGCAGTTGATTTTGATATTCTAGGTATTATCAAATGGCCAGAGTTTTGAGAACGCAGCGGACGTGAAGGACTATAATGCTATAAGAGCTCGCTCAAGTACTGAGGAGCTAAACCATTCAGGGCTTTATAAGTAATTAACAAGATTTTAAAATCTATACGATGTTTAGTAGGGAGCCAGTGCAGTGTTGACAGAACCAGGCTAATGTGCTCATACTTCCTGGTTCTAGTAAGAACTCTAGCTGCTGCATTTTGAACCATCTGTAATTTGTTTATTATGCGTGCAGAACAACCACCCAATAAAGCATTACAATAATCTAACCTTGAGGTCATAAACGCATGAATTAATATTTCTGCATTTGACATTGAGAGCATAGGTCTCAGTTTAGATATATTTTTAAGATGAAAAAATGCAGTTCTACAAATGCTAGAAACGTGACTGTCAAAGGAGAGATTACTATTAAATAGCACACCTAGGTTCCTGACTGATGACGAAGAATTTACAGAGCAGCCATCAAGTGTTAGACAATGTTCTAGGTTATTACTTGTGGGGGTTTTAGGTCCGATAAGTAACACCTCTGTTTTTTCAGAATTTAGCAGTAAGAAATTACTCGTCATCCAGTTTTTTATATCAACTATGCATTCCATAAGTTTCTCAATTTGGTGTGTTTCACCAGGCCGTGAAGAAATATAGAGCTGAGTATCATCAGCATAACAGTGAAAGCTAACCCCGTGTTTCCTAATGATATTTCCCAAGGGTAACATGTAAAGCGTGAAAAGTAACGGCCCTAGTACTGAGCCTTGAGGAACTCCATACTGCACTTGTGATCGATATGATACCTCTTCATTCACTGCTACGAATTGATGGCGGTCAGATAAGTACGATTTGAACCATGCTAATGCACTTCCACTAATGCCAACAAAGTTTTCTAGTCTATTCAAAAGAATGTTGTGATCGATAGTGTCGAACGCAGCGCTAAGATCCAGTAGAACTAATAGAGAGATACAACCACGATCAGATGATAAGAGTAGGTCATTTGTAACTCTAATGGGGACTATAGTCCCCACCAAGCTAGCTGTCAAACTCTCAGACCTTGGCCTAAACACTACACTCTGTGACTGGATCCAAGACTTCCTCACCGGCAGACCACACGTGGTGAAAATGGGCCAGTTCACCTCCAACTCCATCACCCTGAACGTAGGAGCCCCGCAGGGCTGCGTTCTGAGTCCCCTGCTCTACTCTCTCTACACACACGACTGTGTGTCCTCTCACATCTCAGTGTGGTACAGTAATGCCACAAATCAGGACTGCAAAGCTCTGCAGAGAGTCGTGCGCTTAGCTGAGCGCATCTCTGGGTCTGCCCTCCCCTCTCTGCAGGACATCTACCTCAAACGCTGCAAAAGCAGAGCTGCAAAAATAATCAAGGACTCAAATCACCCCAGTAACCGTCTTTTCACTCTGCTGCCATCTGGCAAGCGCCTCAGGAGCATGATGGCAAAAACTGAGAGACTGAGGAGGAGCTTCTACCCTCAGGCCATCAGGCTCCTAAACTCAGCCTCATAACATCTACAGGACTCAATTTAATAAACTGTAAAAAACAACCATCATTCTCCATCATCCACATTGCTGCTATACATTTACATTTACATTTATGCATTTAGCAGACGCTTTTATCCAAAGCGACTTACAGTGCATTCAGGCTATACATGTTTTTGTTTTTTTATCACTATGTGCTATGTTTACATACCCGGTACAACCTGTTTGCACATTCCTCTTGCACATCCCTGGTTATATTAATATTTATTAAATCCACAGTAGACTGTATTGCACATTTTAGTTCATTACACATTTTACTCCTATTTTTTTTATCTTATTCCTACCTATATTTATATATATTCTCTTGTGTTATGTTTCATCTTTTATTATATTTTTTAGCACTGTCCATTGAGCGGACCCGTCCTGACCTACATTTCACTACTGATTATACCCTGTATGATTGTGTATGTGACAAATAAACAAGAACCTTGAACCTTGAAACAAGTGATTCACAAAGGTTTTGAAGCTTCACAAAGCAGTTAGGGTTAGGATTAGAAAGAATCCAAGAGCTGAAGCAGCGTCCAGCTCTGGTAATGCACAGTCCTTCAATACTCCTTCTGGCCGCTCTCCCGCCTCGGCCGAGGCCCGCCCCCACGGCCTAGGCCCATCACTCCACCACCAATATTATATTTGGTCTTTTTATTGAACCACAGATAGTGAGATTTTTAAATGTATGAACAAGTATTATTTTTAATTATAAGTGTTATTTATTAAGGTTTTTATAGGTATTATTTATTAATCCAACATTTCTACTGAGGGTTAGTTTTTAGGTATTTATTAATACTTATAGATAATACTTGTCAATGTAATTTATTAGGGGTGGAAAGGGTAGGTTTTAGGTATAGTGGGGTTGTGCCCATAAGGGGTAAAATGGGTAGGTTTTAGGTATGGTGGGGTTGTGCCCATAAGGGGTAAAATGGGTAGGTTTTAGGTATGGTAGGGGTGTATGTATAATATATATATATATATATATATATATATATGTAGGTATATCAATCATAATATATATGTATTTGAATAATCTCACTATCTTAAAGGACAGGAATACAATTCTCCTCAATGGCTCTCACCCATCTCTTAGGCCTCATTCAATCCTTTTGGATACAGAGTGTTGAGTCTGTTTATCCAAAGTCTTTCTGTTCTTAGTCTGTCCTTTAGACTCCACAAAGGGTTAGTTTGTAGTATAGTTGCTCTAAGAGAGGGGAGGCCATGTAATAGAAAATGTTGAATCAAAAACCTGCGTTTGTGGATTTTGTGGATGATGTTATGAGTGTGCTGGTATATTCTCGTTCTCACCTCATTTTTAGTCTGTCCGACATACTGTTTTTTGCACTTTGTGCAGAAAATTAAGTAGACACAATTCGGGGTGTCTGGAGAGAGAGTTCTGTCGACTTGATAGATTTGCTTCGTGGTTACATTTTTTATCCATTTCAGAGCAAGATAGTATTTGCACGTTCTTTGTTTCCCGATTGTTCTTTTACTTTTAACTGTACTTTGTACTAGAATATCTAATAAGTTTTTGTTCCTTTTGTAGGCCGCAATTGATTTATGTCTTTGTAAAATCTCTGTGTCCTCTAAAAATTTGGAGAAATTTTGTTTGATGGTCGAATTGAGTTGTTTGCTCTGGAATGAATAAAAAGCCACTAAGGGAACTATTTTTGTTTCACCAGTTTGGGTTGGCAGTTTGGGGTTATTTATGGATTTAAGGAAATTTCTGAGGACTGATCTTAAAAATCCTCTACCGTATCCTCTATCTTTCAGTGCTCTAAAGAGTACTTTTGTGGCTTTTATGAACTCATTCTCTTCCGAGCAGATTCGATGAAATCTTAAAAGCTGGGATTTGAGTATCCCTTTAAAAGTATGCCCGGGATGAAAACTGTCTTTATGTAGAAGACAATGAGTGTCCGTCTCTTTAAAGTAAACACGGTAGTCTAGTTTGTTGTTCTCCTCAAATTTAGTGCCTTTATACGTGACCACGTCCAAAAAGTTAACTTCTCTACTGTTCAACTCGTACTTCACTGTGATTGATGTCTGATGTGTGTTTAGATGCTCAATAAATTTGATAAACTCTTCTCTCGAATGCTCCCAGACACCCCAAATGTCGTCTAAAAATCTGTAATAGGCGAACGGTTTCAAAGTGGCCGTCGCCAGCGCGGTCTCTTCCCAGTGCGCCATGAAGATGTTGGCGTACGAGGGTGCGAATTTCTTCCCCATGGCCGTACCCTTGGTTTGGAGGAAAAACTTGGAATCGAACTCGAAGTCATTTTTGGTCAAATTAATCTCTAATAGTTTCAAGATGTACTCATCGGGTCTACTGCCATGGGGTCAGGGTGTCGTGCGTGGCAGAGCAGCTCACTCGCTGCGATCCATTGAAAGTCATCCCTCGATCCAAGTTTTTGTCGGCCGAGGAGGAGGCCCACCCGGGCGGCCTCGGTTCGACCCCCCCCCGGTGTCTCGGGGGTACCAGTGGCCGGGGCGGACGGCCGGCCAAAACCTAAGTCGATACGCGGTGACCAGTGGCGGGGGAAGCACCGGGGCCCGCTCCGGAGGGCCGTGCCCCGGGAGGGGAGAGTCGTAGGCGGGCAGGGCACGGCGGCAGACTCCCCCTGGACGTCCGAGGCGAGGCGGCCAAAACCTAAGTCGATGCGCGGTGACCAGTGGCGGGGAAAGCACCGGGGCCCGCTCCGGAGGGTCGGTCCCCGCGAGGGGAGAGTCGTAGGCGGGCAGGGCGCGGCGGCAGGCTCCCCCTGGAAGTCCTCGTGCGAGGCGGCCAAAACCTAAGTCGATGCGTGGTGACCAGTGGTAAATCTCTCCCGGGGGACCAGTGGCCCGGTTCTCTGTAGGGCTCGGTTGGCCGAGTCAGTAACCCGGGCTTAAGTGTGGGATGCCCGGGTTCGGCTGGTGGACGGGTGGGGGTCCCTCCTGGAGGTGGTAGGGGGACCCTCGGAGGAGAGGCGGCCGGGGAGGAGAGAGTTCGAGGCGGGCAGAGGGGCTGCCGGAGAGTGGCCCCCTGTGCCCGAGCGTCTGGTTCCCTGAGTCGGGTAGAGGGGGTGTGCATGGAGACCCCCCTGAGGCCGGAGTCGTGGTTCCCTGAGGCGGGGAGAGGGGGTGTGCATGGAGACCCCCCTGTGCCCGAGCGTCTGGTTCCCTGAGGCGGGTAGAGGGGGTGCAGGAGAGTGGCCCCCTGTGACCGAGCGTCTGGTTCCCTGAGGCGGGTAGAGGGGGTGTGCATGGATACCCCCCTGAGGCCAGAGTCGTGGTTCCCTGAGGCGGGTAGATGGGGTGTGCATGGTGACCCCCCTGAGGCCAGAGTCGTGGTTCCCTGAGGCGGGTAGATGGGGTGTGCATGGTGACCCCCCCTGAGGCCGGAGTCGTGGTCCCCTGAGGCGGGTAGAGGGGGTGTGCATGGATACCCCCCTGAGGCCAGAGTCGTGGTTCCCTGAGGCGGGTAGATGGGGTGTGCATGGTGACCCCCCCTGAGGCCGGAGTCGTGGTTCCCTGAGGCGGGTAGAGGGGGTGCAGGAGAGTGGCCCCCCTGTGACCGAGCGTCTGGTTCCCTGAGGCGGGTAGAGGGGGTGCGCATGGTGACCCCCCTGAGGCCAGAGTCGTGGTTCCCTGAGGCGGGTAGATGGGGTGTGCATGGAGACCCCCCTGAGGCCGGAGTCGTGGTTCCCTGAGGCGGGGAGAGGGGGTGTGCATGGAGACCCCCCTGTGCCCGAGCGTCTGGTTCCCTGAGGCGGGTAGAGGGGGTGCAGGAGAGTGGCCCCCTGTGACCGAGCGTCTGGTTCCCTGAGGCGGGTAGAGGGGGTGTGCATGGATACCCCCCTGAGGCCAGAGTCGTGGTTCCCTGAGGCGGGTAGATGGGGTGTGCATGGTGACCCCCCTGAGGGTTAGGGTTAGGGTTAGGGTTAGGGGTTGAAAATCTAGTGATCGAGACAGAGCTCAAACACAGTTATGCACGGGCCTTGAACATCAACTGGCCGCCAATCCTCAGCTTCCAGGGGCCAAGGAATATTTTTCTGTTGATGTAAAAATCCCAAATAGGGTCTAGAGAGCTAGTGGTTGTGTTCACTAGGTTTGCACATCAATTAGTGTCTGGTAGGTTTAGTGTGTGTGCTGTTTTGCACGTTTCCTCAAAGAAAAAAAGCAATGAGCATATCAAATAATTTTGTTTGGCTCTTCAACGTCAACCAGACTCATGACGGAGGCCTAAATGTGTGTGTCCAGACCTTTGCGCTATCAAAGAATTTTTGTTTGGCTCTTCAACGTCAACCAGACTCATGACGGAGGCCTAAATGTGTGCGCCCAGGCCCTTGCGCTACGTTTCGGACTATTTGGTCCTTCCTCAGGCGAACTCTGGGCATAAACTGGCTGGAATACTTCTCGTCAGCCATGTTTCGGACTATTTGATCCTTTTTCAGGCGAACTCTGGACACCAACTGGCTGGAATACTTCACGTCAGCCATGTATATATGCTGTTTCTAAGTGGGCGTGACCCCACACACACATCAAATCACTCAGTATCACTTTTATTGTGCTTTAAAAAATAAACAAGTTGTTTTTTACTGTTTTTACTGTTTTTGCTGTACTCAATGTTTTTACATCCCCAGAAGATATCCCCGGGGCCCCCAGTCGCCGAAGAAAGGTCCAGAGCTGCAGGCGCTGGCTTGGTTAGGGGTTGAAAATCTAGTGATCGAGACAGAGCTCAAACACAGTTATGCACGGGCCTTGAACATCAACTGGCCGCCAATCCTCAGCTTCCAGGGGCCAAGGAATATTTTTCTGTTGATGTAAAAATCCCAAATAGGGTCTAGAGAGCTAGTGGTTGTGTTCACTAGGTTTGCACATCAATTAGTGTCTGGTAGGTTTAGTGTGTGTGCTGTTTTGCACGTTTCCTCAAAGAAAAAAAGCAATGAGCATATCAAATAATTTTGTTTGGCTCTTCAACGTCAACCAGACTCATGACGGAGGCCTAAATGTGTGTGTCCAGACCTTTGCGCTATCAAAGAATTTTTGTTTGGCTCTTCAACGTCAACCAGACTCATGACGGAGGCCTAAATGTGTGCGCCCAGGCCCTTGCGCTACGTTTCGGACTATTTGGTCCTTCCTCAGGCGAACTCTGGGCATAAACTGGCTGGAATACTTCTCGTCAGCCATGTTTCGGACTATTTGATCCTTTTTCAGGCGAACTCTGGACACCAACTGGCTGGAATACTTCACGTCAGCCATGTATATATGCTGTTTCTAAGTGGGCGTGACCCCACACACACATCAAATCACTCAGTATCACTTTTATTGTGCTTTAAAAAATAAACAAGTTGTTTTTTACTGTTTTTACTGTTTTTGCTGTACTCAATGTTTTTACATCCCCAGAAGATATCCCCGGGGCCCCCAGTCGCCGAAGAAAGGTCCAGAGCTGCAGGCGCTGGCTTGGTTAGGGGTTGAAAATCTAGTGATCGAGACAGAGCTCAAACACAGTTATGCACGGGCCTTGAACATCAACTGGCCGCCAATCCTCAGCTTCCAGGGCCAAGGAATATTTTTCTGTTGATGTAAAAATCCCAAATAGGGTCTAGAGAGCTAGTGGTTGTGTTCACTAGGTTTGCACATCAATTAGTGTCTGGTAGGTTTAGTGTGTGTGCTGTTTTGCACGTTTCCTCAAAGAAAAAAAGCAATGAGCATATCAAATAATTTTGTTTGGCTCTTCAACGTCAACCAGACTCATGACGGAGGCCTAAATGTGTGTGTCCAGACCTTTGCGCTATCAAAGAATTTTTGTTTGGCTCTTCAACGTCAACCAGACTCATGACGGAGGCCTAAATGTGTGCGCCCAGGCCCTTGCGCTACGTTTCGGACTATTTGGTCCTTCCTCAGGCGAACTCTGGCATAAACTGGCTGGAATACTTCTCGTCAGCCATGTTTCGGACTATTTGATCCTTTTTCAGGCGAACTCTGGACACCAACTGGCTGGAATACTTCACGTCAGCCATGTATATATGCTGTTTCTAAGTGGGCGTGACCCCACACACACATCAAATCACTCAGTATCACTTTTATTGTGCTTAAAAAATAAACAAGTTGTTTTTTACTGTTTTTACTGTTTTTGCTGTACTCAATGTTTTTACATCCCCAGAAGATATCCCCGGGGCCCCCAGTCGCCGAAGAAAGGTCCAGAGCTGCAGGCGCTGGCTTGGTTAGGGGTTGAAAATCTAGTGATCGAGACAGAGCTCAAACACAGTTATGCACGGGCCTTGAACATCAACTGGCCGCCAATCCTCAGCTTCCAGGGGCCAAGGAATATTTTTCTGTTGATGTAAAAATCCCAAATAGGGTCTAGAGAGCTAGTGGTTGTGTTCACTAGGTTTGCACATCAATTAGTGTCTGGTAGGTTTAGTGTGTGTGCTGTTTTGCACGTTTCCTCAAAGAAAAAAAGCAATGAGCATATCAAATAATTTTGTTTGGCTCTTCAACGTCAACCAGACTCATGACGGAGGCCTAAATGTGTGTGTCCAGACCTTTGCGCTATCAAAGAATTTTTGTTTGGCTCTTCAACGTCAACCAGACTCATGACGGAGGCCTAAATGTGTGCGCCCAGGCCCTTGCGCTACGTTTCGGACTATTTGGTCCTTCCTCAGGCGAACTCTGGGCATAAACTGGCTGGAATACTTCTCGTCAGCCATGTTTCGGACTATTTGATCCTTTTTCAGGCGAACTCTGGACACCAACTGGCTGGAATACTTCACGTCAGCCATGTATATATGCTGTTTCTAAGTGGGCGTGACCCCACACACACATCAAATCACTCAGTATCACTTTTATTGTGCTTTAAAAAATAAACAAGTTGTTTTTTACTGTTTTTACTGTTTTTGCTGTACTCAATGTTTTTACATCCCCAGAAGATATCCCCGGGGCCCCCAGTCGCCGAAGAAAGGTCCAGAGCTGCAGGCGCTGGCTTGGTTAGGGTTGAAAATCTAGTGATCGAGACAGAGCTCAAACACAGTTATGCACGGGCCTTGAACATCAACTGGCCGCCAATCCTCAGCTTCCAGGGGCCAAGGAATATTTTTCTGTTGATGTAAAAATCCCAAATAGGGTCTAGAGAGCTAGTGGTTGTGTTCACTAGGTTTGCACATCAATTAGTGTCTGGTAGGTTTAGTGTGTGTGCTGTTTTGCACGTTTCCTCAAAGAAAAAAAGCAATGAGCATATCAAATAATTTTGTTTGGCTCTTCAACGTCAACCAGACTCATGACGGAGGCCTAAATGTGTGTGTCCAGACCTTTGCGCTATCAAAGAATTTTTGTTTGGCTCTTCAACGTCAACCAGACTCATGACGGAGGCCTAAATGTGTGCGCCCAGGCCCTTGCGCTACGTTTCGGACTATTTGGTCCTTCCTCAGGCGAACTCTGGGCATAAACTGGCTGGAATACTTCTCGTCAGCCATGTTTCGGACTATTTGATCCTTTTTCAGGCGAACTCTGGACACCAACTGGCTGGAATACTTCACGTCAGCCATGTATATATGCTGTTTCTAAGTGGGCGTGACCCCACACACACATCAAATCACTCAGTATCACTTTTATTGTGCTTTAAAAAATAAACAAGTTGTTTTTTACTGTTTTTACTGTTTTTGCTGTACTCAATGTTTTTACATCCCCAGAAGATATCCCCGGGGCCCCCAGTCGCCGAAGAAAGGTCCAGAGCTGCAGGCGCTGGCTTGGTTAGGGGTTGAAAATCTAGTGATCGAGACAGAGCTCAAACACAGTTATGCACGGGCCTTGAACATCAACTGGCCGCCAATCCTCAGCTTCCAGGGGCCAAGGAATATTTTTCTGTTGATGTAAAAATCCCAAATAGGGTCTAGAGAGCTAGTGGTTGTGTTCACTAGGTTTGCACATCAATTAGTGTCTGGTAGGTTTAGTGTGTGTGCTGTTTTGCACGTTTCCTCAAAGAAAAAAAGCAATGAGCATATCAAATAATTTTGTTTGGCTCTTCAACGTCAACCAGACTCATGACGGAGGCCTAAATGTGTGTGTCCAGACCTTTGCGCTATCAAAGAATTTTTGTTTGGCTCTTCAACGTCAACCAGACTCATGACGGAGGCCTAAATGTGTGCGCCCAGGCCCTTGCGCTACGTTTCGGACTATTTGGTCCTTCCTCAGGCGAACTCTGGGCATAAACTGGCTGGAATACTTCTCGTCAGCCATGTTTCGGACTATTTGATCCTTTTTCAGGCGAACTCTGGACACCAACTGGCTGGAATACTTCACGTCAGCCATGTATATATGCTGTTTCTAAGTGGGCGTGACCCCACACACACATCAAATCACTCAGTATCACTTTTATTGTGCTTTAAAAAATAAACAAGTTGTTTTTTACTGTTTTTACTGTTTTTGCTGTACTCAATGTTTTTACATCCCCAGAAGATATCCCCGGGGCCCCCAGTCGCCGAAGAAAGGTCCAGAGCTGCAGGCGCTGGCTTGGTTAGGGGTTGAAAATCTAGTGATCGAGACAGAGCTCAAACACAGTTATGCACGGGCCTTGAACATCAACTGGCCGCCAATCCTCAGCTTCCAGGGGCCAAGGAATATTTTTCTGTTGATGTAAAAATCCCAAATAGGGTCTAGAGAGCTAGTGGTTGTGTTCACTAGGTTTGCACATCAATTAGTGTCTGGTAGGTTTAGTGTGTGTGCTGTTTTGCACGTTTCCTCAAAGAAAAAAAGCAATGAGCATATCAAATAATTTTGTTTGGCTCTTCAACGTCAACCAGACTCATGACGGAGGCCTAAATGTGTGTGTCCAGACCTTTGCGCTATCAAAGAATTTTTGTTTGGCTCTTCAACGTCAACCAGACTCATGACGGAGGCCTAAATGTGTGCGCCCAGGCCCTTGCGCTACGTTTCGGACTATTTGGTCCTTCCTCAGGCGAACTCTGGGCATAAACTGGCTGGAATACTTCTCGTCAGCCATGTTTCGGACTATTTGATCCTTTTTCAGGCGAACTCTGGACACCAACTGGCTGGAATACTTCACGTCAGCCATGTATATATGCTGTTTCTAAGTGGGCGTGACCCCACACACACATCAAATCACTCAGTATCACTTTTATTGTGCTTTAAAAAAATAAACAAGTTGTTTTTTACTGTTTTTACTGTTTTTGCTGTACTCAATGTTTTTACATCCCCAGAAGATATCCCCGGGGCCCCCAGTCGCCGAAGAAAGGTCCAGAGCTGCAGGCGCTGGCTTGGTTAGGGGTTGAAAATCTAGTGATCGAGACAGAGCTCAAACACAGTTATGCACGGGCCTTGAACATCAACTGGCCGCCAATCCTCAGCTTCCAGGGGCCAAGGAATATTTTTCTGTTGATGTAAAAATCCCAAATAGGGTCTAGAGAGCTAGTGGTTGTGTTCACTAGGTTTGCACATCAATTAGTGTCTGGTAGGTTTAGTGTGTGTGCTGTTTTGCACGTTTCCTCAAAGAAAAAAAGCAATGAGCATATCAAATAATTTTGTTTGGCTCTTCAACGTCAACCAGACTCATGACGGAGGCCTAAATGTGTGTGTCCAGACCTTTGCGCTATCAAAGAATTTTTGTTTGGCTCTTCAACGTCAACCAGACTCATGACGGAGGCCTAAATGTGTGCGCCCAGGCCCTTGCGCTACGTTTCGGACTATTTGGTCCTTCCTCAGGCGAACTCTGGGCATAAACTGGCTGGAATACTTCTCGTCAGCCATGTTTCGGACTATTTGATCCTTTTTCAGGCGAACTCTGGACACCAACTGGCTGGAATACTTCACGTCAGCCATGTATATATGCTGTTTCTAAGTGGGCGTGACCCCACACACACATCAAATCACTCAGTATCACTTTTATTGTGCTTTAAAAAAATAAACAAGTTGTTTTTTACTGTTTTTACTGTTTTTGCTGTACTCAATGTTTTTACATCCCCAGAAGATATCCCCGGGGCCCCCAGTCGCCGAAGAAAGGTCCAGAGCTGCAGGCGCTGGCTTGGTTAGGGGTTGAAAATCTAGTGATCGAGACAGAGCTCAAACACAGTTATGCACGGGCCTTGAACATCAACTGGCCGCCAATCCTCAGCTTCCAGGGGCCAAGGAATATTTTTCTGTTGATGTAAAAATCCCAAATAGGGTCTAGAGAGCTAGTGGTTGTGTTCACTAGGTTTGCACATCAATTAGTGTCTGGTAGGTTTAGTGTGTGTGCTGTTTTGCACGTTTCCTCAAAGAAAAAAAGCAATGAGCATATCAAATAATTTTGTTTGGCTCTTCAACGTCAACCAGACTCATGACGGAGGCCTAAATGTGTGTGTCCAGACCTTTGCGCTATCAAAGAATTTTTGTTTGGCTCTTCAACGTCAACCAGACTCATGACGGAGGCCTAAATGTGTGCGCCCAGGCCCTTGCGCTACGTTTCGGACTATTTGGTCCTTCCTCAGGCGAACTCTGGGCATAAACTGGCTGGAATACTTCTCGTCAGCCATGTTTCGGACTATTTGATCCTTTTTCAGGCGAACTCTGGACACCAACTGGCTGGAATACTTCACGTCAGCCATGTATATATGCTGTTTCTAAGTGGGCGTGACCCCACACACACATCAAATCACTCAGTATCACTTTTATTGTGCTTTAAAAAAATAAACAAGTTGTTTTTTACTGTTTTTACTGTTTTTGCTGTACTCAATGTTTTTACATCCCCAGAAGATATCCCCGGGGCCCCCAGTCGCCGAAGAAAGGTCCAGAGCTGCAGGCGCTGGCTTGGTTAGGGGTTGAAAATCTAGTGATCGAGACAGAGCTCAAACACAGTTATGCACGGGCCTTGAACATCAACTGGCCGCCAATCCTCAGCTTCCAGGGGCCAAGGAATATTTTTCTGTTGATGTAAAAATCCCAAATAGGGTCTAGAGAGCTAGTGGTTGTGTTCACTAGGTTTGCACATCAATTAGTGTCTGGTAGGTTTAGTGTGTGTGCTGTTTTGCACGTTTCCTCAAAGAAAAAAAGCAATGAGCATATCAAATAATTTTGTTTGGCTCTTCAACGTCAACCAGACTCATGACGGAGGCCTAAATGTGTGTGTCCAGACCTTTGCGCTATCAAAGAATTTTTGTTTGGCTCTTCAACGTCAACCAGACTCATGACGGAGGCCTAAATGTGTGCGCCCAGGCCCTTGCGCTACGTTTCGGACTATTTGGTCCTTCCTCAGGCGAACTCTGGGCATAAACTGGCTGGAATACTTCTCGTCAGCCATGTTTCGGACTATTTGATCCTTTTTCAGGCGAACTCTGGACACCAACTGGCTGGAATACTTCACGTCAGCCATGTATATATGCTGTTTCTAAGTGGGCGTGACCCCACACACACATCAAATCACTCAGTATCACTTTTATTGTGCTTTAAAAAAATAAACAAGTTGTTTTTTACTGTTTTTACTGTTTTTGCTGTACTCAATGTTTTTACATCCCCAGAAGATATCCCCGGGGCCCCCAGTCGCCGAAGAAAGGTCCAGAGCTGCAGGCGCTGGCTTGGTTAGGGGTTGAAAATCTAGTGATCGAGACAGAGCTCAAACACAGTTATGCACGGGCCTTGAACATCAACTGGCCGCCAATCCTCAGCTTCCAGGGGCCAAGGAATATTTTTCTGTTGATGTAAAAATCCCAAATAGGGTCTAGAGAGCTAGTGGTTGTGTTCACTAGGTTTGCACATCAATTAGTGTCTGGTAGGTTTAGTGTGTGTGCTGTTTTGCACGTTTCCTCAAAGAAAAAAAGCAATGAGCATATCAAATAATTTTGTTTGGCTCTTCAACGTCAACCAGACTCATGACGGAGGCCTAAATGTGTGTGTCCAGACCTTTGCGCTATCAAAGAATTTTTGTTTGGCTCTTCAACGTCAACCAGACTCATGACGGAGGCCTAAATGTGTGCGCCCAGGCCCTTGCGCTACGTTTCGGACTATTTGGTCCTTCCTCAGGCGAACTCTGGGCATAAACTGGCTGGAATACTTCTCGTCAGCCATGTTTCGGACTATTTGATCCTTTTTCAGGCGAACTCTGGACACCAACTGGCTGGAATACTTCACGTCAGCCATGTATATATGCTGTTTCTAAGTGGGCGTGACCCCACACACACATCAAATCACTCAGTATCACTTTTATTGTGCTTTAAAAAAATAAACAAGTTGTTTTTTACTGTTTTTACTGTTTTTGCTGTACTCAATGTTTTTACATCCCCAGAAGATATCCCCGGGGCCCCCAGTCGCCGAAGAAAGGTCCAGAGCTGCAGGCGCTGGCTTGGTTAGGGGTTGAAAATCTAGTGATCGAGACAGAGCTCAAACACAGTTATGCACGGGCCTTGAACATCAACTGGCCGCCAATCCTCAGCTTCCAGGGGCCAAGGAATATTTTTCTGTTGATGTAAAAATCCCAAATAGGGTCTAGAGAGCTAGTGGTTGTGTTCACTAGGTTTGCACATCAATTAGTGTCTGGTAGGTTTAGTGTGTGTGCTGTTTTGCACGTTTCCTCAAAGAAAAAAAGCAATGAGCATATCAAATAATTTTGTTTGGCTCTTCAACGTCAACCAGACTCATGACGGAGGCCTAAATGTGTGTGTCCAGACCTTTGCGCTATCAAAGAATTTTTGTTTGGCTCTTCAACGTCAACCAGACTCATGACGGAGGCCTAAATGTGTGCGCCCAGGCCCTTGCGCTACGTTTCGGACTATTTGGTCCTTCCTCAGGCGAACTCTGGGCATAAACTGGCTGGAATACTTCTCGTCAGCCATGTTTCGGACTATTTGATCCTTTTTCAGGCGAACTCTGGACACCAACTGGCTGGAATACTTCACGTCAGCCATGTATATATGCTGTTTCTAAGTGGGCGTGACCCCACACACACATCAAATCACTCAGTATCACTTTTATTGTGCTTTAAAAAAATAAACAAGTTGTTTTTTACTGTTTTTACTGTTTTTGCTGTACTCAATGTTTTTACATCCCCAGAAGATATCCCCGGGGCCCCCAGTCGCCGAAGAAAGGTCCAGAGCTGCAGGCGCTGGCTTGGTTAGGGGTTGAAAATCTAGTGATCGAGACAGAGCTCAAACACAGTTATGCACGGGCCTTGAACATCAACTGGCCGCCAATCCTCAGCTTCCAGGGGCCAAGGAATATTTTTCTGTTGATGTAAAAATCCCAAATAGGGTCTAGAGAGCTAGTGGTTGTGTTCACTAGGTTTGCACATCAATTAGTGTCTGGTAGGTTTAGTGTGTGTGCTGTTTTGCACGTTTCCTCAAAGAAAAAAAGCAATGAGCATATCAAATAATTTTGTTTGGCTCTTCAACGTCAACCAGACTCATGACGGAGGCCTAAATGTGTGTGTCCAGACCTTTGCGCTATCAAAGAATTTTTGTTTGGCTCTTCAACGTCAACCAGACTCATGACGGAGGCCTAAATGTGTGCGCCCAGGCCCTTGCGCTACGTTTCGGACTATTTGGTCCTTCCTCAGGCGAACTCTGGGCATAAACTGGCTGGAATACTTCTCGTCAGCCATGTTTCGGACTATTTGATCCTTTTTCAGGCGAACTCTGGACACCAACTGGCTGGAATACTTCACGTCAGCCATGTATATATGCTGTTTCTAAGTGGGCGTGACCCCACACACACATCAAATCACTCAGTATCACTTTTATTGTGCTTTAAAAAAATAAACAAGTTGTTTTTTACTGTTTTTACTGTTTTTGCTGTACTCAATGTTTTTACATCCCCAGAAGATATCCCCGGGGCCCCCAGTCGCCGAAGAAAGGTCCAGAGCTGCAGGCGCTGGCTTGGTTAGGGGTTGAAAATCTAGTGATCGAGACAGAGCTCAAACACAGTTATGCACGGGCCTTGAACATCAACTGGCCGCCAATCCTCAGCTTCCAGGGGCCAAGGAATATTTTTCTGTTGATGTAAAAATCCCAAATAGGGTCTAGAGAGCTAGTGGTTGTGTTCACTAGGTTTGCACATCAATTAGTGTCTGGTAGGTTTAGTGTGTGTGCTGTTTTGCACGTTTCCTCAAAGAAAAAAAGCAATGAGCATATCAAATAATTTTGTTTGGCTCTTCAACGTCAACCAGACTCATGACGGAGGCCTAAATGTGTGTGTCCAGACCTTTGCGCTATCAAAGAATTTTTGTTTGGCTCTTCAACGTCAACCAGACTCATGACGGAGGCCTAAATGTGTGCGCCCAGGCCCTTGCGCTACGTTTCGGACTATTTGGTCCTTCCTCAGGCGAACTCTGGGCATAAACTGGCTGGAATACTTCTCGTCAGCCATGTTTCGGACTATTTGATCCTTTTTCAGGCGAACTCTGGACACCAACTGGCTGGAATACTTCACGTCAGCCATGTATATATGCTGTTTCTAAGTGGGCGTGACCCCACACACACATCAAATCACTCAGTATCACTTTTATTGTGCTTTAAAAAAATAAACAAGTTGTTTTTTACTGTTTTTACTGTTTTTGCTGTACTCAATGTTTTTACATCCCCAGAAGATATCCCCGGGGCCCCCAGTCGCCGAAGAAAGGTCCAGAGCTGCAGGCGCTGGCTTGGTTAGGGGTTGAAAATCTAGTGATCGAGACAGAGCTCAAACACAGTTATGCACGGGCCTTGAACATCAACTGGCCGCCAATCCTCAGCTTCCAGGGGCCAAGGAATATTTTTCTGTTGATGTAAAAATCCCAAATAGGGTCTAGAGAGCTAGTGGTTGTGTTCACTAGGTTTGCACATCAATTAGTGTCTGGTAGGTTTAGTGTGTGTGCTGTTTTGCACGTTTCCTCAAAGAAAAAAAGCAATGAGCATATCAAATAATTTTGTTTGGCTCTTCAACGTCAACCAGACTCATGACGGAGGCCTAAATGTGTGTGTCCAGACCTTTGCGCTATCAAAGAATTTTTGTTTGGCTCTTCAACGTCAACCAGACTCATGACGGAGGCCTAAATGTGTGCGCCCAGGCCCTTGCGCTACGTTTCGGACTATTTGGTCCTTCCTCAGGCGAACTCTGGGCATAAACTGGCTGGAATACTTCTCGTCAGCCATGTTTCGGACTATTTGATCCTTTTTCAGGCGAACTCTGGACACCAACTGGCTGGAATACTTCACGTCAGCCATGTATATATGCTGTTTCTAAGTGGGCGTGACCCCACACACACATCAAATCACTCAGTATCACTTTTATTGTGCTTTAAAAAATAAACAAGTTGTTTTTTACTGTTTTTACTGTTTTTGCTGTACTCAATGTTTTTACATCCCCAGAAGATATCCCCGGGGCCCCCAGTCGCCGAAGAAAGGTCCAGAGCTGCAGGCGCTGGCTTGGTTAGGGGTTGAAAATCTAGTGATCGAGACAGAGCTCAAACACAGTTATGCACGGGCCTTGAACATCAACTGGCCGCCAATCCTCAGCTTCCAGGGGCCAAGGAATATTTTTCTGTTGATGTAAAAATCCCAAATAGGGTCTAGAGAGCTAGTGGTTGTGTTCACTAGGTTTGCACATCAATTAGTGTCTGGTAGGTTTAGTGTGTGTGCTGTTTTGCACGTTTCCTCAAAGAAAAAAAGCAATGAGCATATCAAATAATTTTGTTTGGCTCTTCAACGTCAACCAGACTCATGACGGAGGCCTAAATGTGTGTGTCCAGACCTTTGCGCTATCAAAGAATTTTTGTTTGGCTCTTCAACGTCAACCAGACTCATGACGGAGGCCTAAATGTGTGCGCCCAGGCCCTTGCGCTACGTTTCGGACTATTTGGTCCTTCCTCAGGCGAACTCTGGGCATAAACTGGCTGGAATACTTCTCGTCAGCCATGTTTCGGACTATTTGATCCTTTTTCAGGCGAACTCTGGACACCAACTGGCTGGAATACTTCACGTCAGCCATGTATATATGCTGTTTCTAAGTGGGCGTGACCCCACACACACATCAAATCACTCAGTATCACTTTTATTGTGCTTTAAAAAAATAAACAAGTTGTTTTTTACTGTTTTTACTGTTTTTGCTGTACTCAATGTTTTTACATCCCCAGAAGATATCCCCGGGGCCCCCAGTCGCCGAAGAAAGGTCCAGAGCTGCAGGCGCTGGCTTGGTTAGGGGTTGAAAATCTAGTGATCGAGACAGAGCTCAAACACAGTTATGCACGGGCCTTGAACATCAACTGGCCGCCAATCCTCAGCTTCCAGGGGCCAAGGAATATTTTTCTGTTGATGTAAAAATCCCAAATAGGGTCTAGAGAGCTAGTGGTTGTGTTCACTAGGTTTGCACATCAATTAGTGTCTGGTAGGTTTAGTGTGTGTGCTGTTTTGCACGTTTCCTCAAAGAAAAAAAGCAATGAGCATATCAAATAATTTTGTTTGGCTCTTCAACGTCAACCAGACTCATGACGGAGGCCTAAATGTGTGTGTCCAGACCTTTGCGCTATCAAAGAATTTTTGTTTGGCTCTTCAACGTCAACCAGACTCATGACGGAGGCCTAAATGTGTGCGCCCAGGCCCTTGCGCTACGTTTCGGACTATTTGGTCCTTCCTCAGGCGAACTCTGGGCATAAACTGGCTGGAATACTTCTCGTCAGCCATGTTTCGGACTATTTGATCCTTTTTCAGGCGAACTCTGGACACCAACTGGCTGGAATACTTCACGTCAGCCATGTATATATGCTGTTTCTAAGTGGGCGTGACCCCACACACACATCAAATCACTCAGTATCACTTTTATTGTGCTTTAAAAAAATAAACAAGTTGTTTTTTACTGTTTTTACTGTTTTTGCTGTACTCAATGTTTTTACATCCCCAGAAGATATCCCCGGGGCCCCCAGTCGCCGAAGAAAGGTCCAGAGCTGCAGGCGCTGGCTTGGTTAGGGGTTGAAAATCTAGTGATCGAGACAGAGCTCAAACACAGTTATGCACGGGCCTTGAACATCAACTGGCCGCCAATCCTCAGCTTCCAGGGGCCAAGGAATATTTTTCTGTTGATGTAAAAATCCCAAATAGGGTCTAGAGAGCTAGTGGTTGTGTTCACTAGGTTTGCACATCAATTAGTGTCTGGTAGGTTTAGTGTGTGTGCTGTTTTGCACGTTTCCTCAAAGAAAAAAAGCAATGAGCATATCAAATAATTTTGTTTGGCTCTTCAACGTCAACCAGACTCATGACGGAGGCCTAAATGTGTGTGTCCAGACCTTTGCGCTATCAAAGAATTTTTGTTTGGCTCTTCAACGTCAACCAGACTCATGACGGAGGCCTAAATGTGTGCGCCCAGGCCCTTGCGCTACGTTTCGGACTATTTGGTCCTTCCTCAGGCGAACTCTGGGCATAAACTGGCTGGAATACTTCTCGTCAGCCATGTTTCGGACTATTTGATCCTTTTTCAGGCGAACTCTGGACACCAACTGGCTGGAATACTTCACGTCAGCCATGTATATATGCTGTTTCTAAGTGGGCGTGACCCCACACACACATCAAATCACTCAGTATCACTTTTATTGTGCTTTAAAAAAATAAACAAGTTGTTTTTTACTGTTTTTACTGTTTTTGCTGTACTCAATGTTTTTACATCCCCAGAAGATATCCCCGGGGCCCCCAGTCGCCGAAGAAAGGTCCAGAGCTGCAGGCGCTGGCTTGGTTAGGGGTTGAAAATCTAGTGATCGAGACAGAGCTCAAACACAGTTATGCACGGGCCTTGAACATCAACTGGCCGCCAATCCTCAGCTTCCAGGGGCCAAGGAATATTTTTCTGTTGATGTAAAAATCCCAAATAGGGTCTAGAGAGCTAGTGGTTGTGTTCACTAGGTTTGCACATCAATTAGTGTCTGGTAGGTTTAGTGTGTGTGCTGTTTTGCACGTTTCCTCAAAGAAAAAAAGCAATGAGCATATCAAATAATTTTGTTTGGCTCTTCAACGTCAACCAGACTCATGACGGAGGCCTAAATGTGTGTGTCCAGACCTTTGCGCTATCAAAGAATTTTTGTTTGGCTCTTCAACGTCAACCAGACTCATGACGGAGGCCTAAATGTGTGCGCCCAGGCCCTTGCGCTACGTTTCGGACTATTTGGTCCTTCCTCAGGCGAACTCTGGGCATAAACTGGCTGGAATACTTCTCGTCAGCCATGTTTCGGACTATTTGATCCTTTTTCAGGCGAACTCTGGACACCAACTGGCTGGAATACTTCACGTCAGCCATGTATATATGCTGTTTCTAAGTGGGCGTGACCCCACACACACATCAAATCACTCAGTATCACTTTTATTGTGCTTTAAAAAAATAAACAAGTTGTTTTTTACTGTTTTTACTGTTTTTGCTGTACTCAATGTTTTTACATCCCCAGAAGATATCCCCGGGGCCCCCAGTCGCCGAAGAAAGGTCCAGAGCTGCAGGCGCTGGCTTGGTTAGGGGTTGAAAATCTAGTGATCGAGACAGAGCTCAAACACAGTTATGCACGGGCCTTGAACATCAACTGGCCGCCAATCCTCAGCTTCCAGGGGCCAAGGAATATTTTTCTGTTGATGTAAAAATCCCAAATAGGGTCTAGAGAGCTAGTGGTTGTGTTCACTAGGTTTGCACATCAATTAGTGTCTGGTAGGTTTAGTGTGTGTGCTGTTTTGCACGTTTCCTCAAAGAAAAAAAGCAATGAGCATATCAAATAATTTTGTTTGGCTCTTCAACGTCAACCAGACTCATGACGGAGGCCTAAATGTGTGTGTCCAGACCTTTGCGCTATCAAAGAATTTTTGTTTGGCTCTTCAACGTCAACCAGACTCATGACGGAGGCCTAAATGTGTGCGCCCAGGCCCTTGCGCTACGTTTCGGACTATTTGGTCCTTCCTCAGGCGAACTCTGGGCATAAACTGGCTGGAATACTTCTCGTCAGCCATGTTTCGGACTATTTGATCCTTTTTCAGGCGAACTCTGGACACCAACTGGCTGGAATACTTCACGTCAGCCATGTATATATGCTGTTTCTAAGTGGGCGTGACCCCACACACACATCAAATCACTCAGTATCACTTTTATTGTGCTTTAAAAAAATAAACAAGTTGTTTTTTACTGTTTTTACTGTTTTTGCTGTACTCAATGTTTTTACATCCCCAGAAGATATCCCCGGGGCCCCCAGTCGCCGAAGAAAGGTCCAGAGCTGCAGGCGCTGGCTTGGTTAGGGGTTGAAAATCTAGTGATCGAGACAGAGCTCAAACACAGTTATGCACGGGCCTTGAACATCAACTGGCCGCCAATCCTCAGCTTCCAGGGGCCAAGGAATATTTTTCTGTTGATGTAAAAATCCCAAATAGGGTCTAGAGAGCTAGTGGTTGTGTTCACTAGGTTTGCACATCAATTAGTGTCTGGTAGGTTTAGTGTGTGTGCTGTTTTGCACGTTTCCTCAAAGAAAAAAAGCAATGAGCATATCAAATAATTTTGTTTGGCTCTTCAACGTCAACCAGACTCATGACGGAGGCCTAAATGTGTGTGTCCAGACCTTTGCGCTATCAAAGAATTTTTGTTTGGCTCTTCAACGTCAACCAGACTCATGACGGAGGCCTAAATGTGTGCGCCCAGGCCCTTGCGCTACGTTTCGGACTATTTGGTCCTTCCTCAGGCGAACTCTGGGCATAAACTGGCTGGAATACTTCTCGTCAGCCATGTTTCGGACTATTTGATCCTTTTTCAGGCGAACTCTGGACACCAACTGGCTGGAATACTTCACGTCAGCCATGTATATATGCTGTTTCTAAGTGGGCGTGACCCCACACACACATCAAATCACTCAGTATCACTTTTATTGTGCTTTAAAAAAATAAACAAGTTGTTTTTTACTGTTTTTACTGTTTTTGCTGTACTCAATGTTTTTACATCCCCAGAAGATATCCCCGGGGCCCCCAGTCGCCGAAGAAAGGTCCAGAGCTGCAGGCGCTGGCTTGGTTAGGGGTTGAAAATCTAGTGATCGAGACAGAGCTCAAACACAGTTATGCACGGGCCTTGAACATCAACTGGCCGCCAATCCTCAGCTTCCAGGGGCCAAGGAATATTTTTCTGTTGATGTAAAAATCCCAAATAGGGTCTAGAGAGCTAGTGGTTGTGTTCACTAGGTTTGCACATCAATTAGTGTCTGGTAGGTTTAGTGTGTGTGCTGTTTTGCACGTTTCCTCAAAGAAAAAAAGCAATGAGCATATCAAATAATTTTGTTTGGCTCTTCAACGTCAACCAGACTCATGACGGAGGCCTAAATGTGTGTGTCCAGACCTTTGCGCTATCAAAGAATTTTTGTTTGGCTCTTCAACGTCAACCAGACTCATGACGGAGGCCTAAATGTGTGCGCCCAGGCCCTTGCGCTACGTTTCGGACTATTTGGTCCTTCCTCAGGCGAACTCTGGGCATAAACTGGCTGGAATACTTCTCGTCAGCCATGTTTCGGACTATTTGATCCTTTTTCAGGCGAACTCTGGACACCAACTGGCTGGAATACTTCACGTCAGCCATGTATATATGCTGTTTCTAAGTGGGCGTGACCCCACACACACATCAAATCACTCAGTATCACTTTTATTGTGCTTTAAAAAAATAAACAAGTTGTTTTTTACTGTTTTTACTGTTTTTGCTGTACTCAATGTTTTTACATCCCCAGAAGATATCCCCGGGGCCCCCAGTCGCCGAAGAAAGGTCCAGAGCTGCAGGCGCTGGCTTGGTTAGGGGTTGAAAATCTAGTGATCGAGACAGAGCTCAAACACAGTTATGCACGGGCCTTGAACATCAACTGGCCGCCAATCCTCAGCTTCCAGGGGCCAAGGAATATTTTCTGTTGATGTAAAAATCCCAAATAGGGTCTAGAGAGCTAGTGGTTGTGTTCACTAGGTTTGCACATCAATTAGTGTCTGGTAGGTTTAGTGTGTGTGCTGTTTTGCACGTTTCCTCAAAGAAAAAAAGCAATGAGCATATCAAATAATTTTGTTTGGCTCTTCAACGTCAACCAGACTCATGACGGAGGCCTAAATGTGTGTGTCCAGACCTTTGCGCTATCAAAGAATTTTTGTTTGGCTCTTCAACGTCAACCAGACTCATGACGGAGGCCTAAATGTGTGCGCCCAGGCCCTTGCGCTACGTTTCGGACTATTTGGTCCTTCCTCAGGCGAACTCTGGGCATAAACTGGCTGGAATACTTCTCGTCAGCCATGTTTCGGACTATTTGATCCTTTTTCAGGCGAACTCTGGACACCAACTGGCTGGAATACTTCACGTCAGCCATGTATATATGCTGTTTCTAAGTGGGCGTGACCCCACACACACATCAAATCACTCAGTATCACTTTTATTGTGCTTTAAAAAAATAAACAAGTTGTTTTTTACTGTTTTTACTGTTTTTGCTGTACTCAATGTTTTTACATCCCCAGAAGATATCCCCGGGGCCCCCAGTCGCCGAAGAAAGGTCCAGAGCTGCAGGCGCTGGCTTGGTTAGGGGTTGAAAATCTAGTGATCGAGACAGAGCTCAAACACAGTTATGCACGGGCCTTGAACATCAACTGGCCGCCAATCCTCAGCTTCCAGGGGCCAAGGAATATTTTTCTGTTGATGTAAAAATCCCAAATAGGGTCTAGAGAGCTAGTGGTTGTGTTCACTAGGTTTGCACATCAATTAGTGTCTGGTAGGTTTAGTGTGTGTGCTGTTTTGCACGTTTCCTCAAAGAAAAAAAGCAATGAGCATATCAAATAATTTTGTTTGGCTCTTCAACGTCAACCAGACTCATGACGGAGGCCTAAATGTGTGTGTCCAGACCTTTGCGCTATCAAAGAATTTTTGTTTGGCTCTTCAACGTCAACCAGACTCATGACGGAGGCCTAAATGTGTGCGCCCAGGCCCTTGCGCTACGTTTCGGACTATTTGGTCCTTCCTCAGGCGAACTCTGGGCATAAACTGGCTGGGAATACTTCTCGTCAGCCATGTTTCGGACTATTTGATCCTTTTTCAGGCGAACTCTGGACACCAACTGGCTGGAATACTTCACGTCAGCCATGTATATATGCTGTTTCTAAGTGGGCGTGACCCCACACACACATCAAATCACTCAGTATCACTTTTATTGTGCTTTAAAACAATAAACAGTTGATTTTTAATGTTTTTACTGTTTTTGCTGTACTCAATGTTTTTACATCCCCAGAAGACATCCCCCCCCCCCCACCCCCCCTTTTTCATTTGCTGTTATCAATGTTTTACATCCCCAGAAAGTTATCCCCGGGGCCC
>CM049859.1:31147802-31224928 GCA_027422415.1 Schizothorax lantsangensis | reverse complement strand
CGAGTATTCTGTTACAGGGTTGACGAGACGTGAGACATGCGGATCCATTTGCAAGGCTTTATTATCAAACATGGTCGAAACAGGCAGGGTCAATGAACAGCAGACAGGTATGGCAGAGGCAAGACACAGAGCAATCTGAAGAGTAGCGTGGGTCGATGATCGGCGAACAGTATCCAGAGGGCTAGGCAGAGAGAATAATCCAGAGCACGGGCAGGAATCAAAACACAAGAAATCTAACTAGGAAATACAGGGAACGCTTTGTATGTAGCGGGGCTAACAATACTCGGCAGTGAGTGGCAGAAAGTCCAGGGTTATGTAGTGTGTGTGTGTGTGTGTGAGATTGGGATGGTGATTGTGAGATGGTGAACAGGTGCAAGCGTGATCATTGTGAACAGCTGTGTGGGTGCAGTGAATGATGGGAAATGCAGTCTATGAGTGATCTGTAACTGTGTGAAAGTCCATGTGATGGGAGAGTGACCTCTAGTGGTGAATAAAGCAAAGTTCATGACCAGGATTTGTGACAAGATTAACATGTAACATGTCTCTGTCTGTCTGGTGTCTGCTCTCCTGTTCACTAAACAAGCTCATCCTAAATGAAAAGTGTTTACTACTCTCCTCTTCTGCACAGCAGTGCATTCATTGTTAGTTTTCCTATAGGCTACAATGTGTTGTTCCATTCTACTGTCTGTATAGGCCTATAAACATGTAGCTTAAGAAATAACTAGCTTGTTTTAAAGTTTCCTTTGAGCACTGATAGTGTTGGAAGATGTTAAAAGATAATAACAATGTTAATGGAGTCAGATTAACTCTATTGGAAGCAGATAATAACTGAATTATGCATGTCATTCTTCAGCTGCTTTTTGATTTTTCAAATCAGTCAATCGGTATTTTACACTCATATAACAGATTATCAGAGTTACTTTATGCTTTATGTGAGACATGATGATTTTTATTCATCTTCATATCAGATCTCTTATCATCATACACTTCATCATACGGTCTCTAATCTAAAAGGATTTTGAGTTTGCATTGACAATCTAGTTGCGCCATCTGGTGGTCATTTCGCTTTTTTTCATGTTTTCAGGACCATTCATTTCTATTTAGTTAATTTTATTCTTACTGTTTTAATATAATGTTTTTTTTTATCATCTCTGTGTTAGTGATAATTAATCATGGTTTAATAATGTTTTTTTTTAAAATAGAAAACTTGAAGCTGATTAAAATGTTACTCCACTACATTTTTAATGTAAATTGTGGTATAACTGAAGGTGTTCCTGTGATGTTCTCAGCAGTTGATCTGCTGTAATACTGATGATCTCCTGTAGCAACACTTCATGTTCTCACACATGCCTGATTTGAATAGAAACAGACTTGAACACAGCGGTGTTTGTCAAACTCCAAAATGAGTTTATTTTTAATTATATAAAAACAGCAAAACAGTTAATAGTTGTCTTTTATTGAGGAAACATATTTTAGGTTGCCTTCTGTATCATATTTTTTTTATTAGATCAGATAACATTTTAAGCTGTCATAATGCTATCACCATAATGTGATTCTCTTCATTTAGCACTACTGTAAATCTGCAGAAACAGAGATGTTGTGTGTGATGTTGTGCTATATAATATTTTATCTGGAGTGTTTATACTGGAATGCTGTGGAACTTAGGAGATGTTACGGAGCAATTTAATGTAAATTTCATGGATGCACTGAAGAAAAAATCTACATAGGTTGCTTTCATGTGGGCTTTTGCGGGCCGGAGCGGGACATGATAACATATATTTCTGCGGGAGCGGGACTGAAAATCCATCCCGCACAGGTCTCTAGAGAAGAGCACCTCAGCGATGAGGGCAGAGAAGCAGTGACTCTAGCTCTGAGAGAGTCCAGGAGATGAACACACTGTAGTCTGGAGTGATGGAGTCGGTGATCATGATAATGTTGTTCAGGTCTCTAGAGAGGAGCACCTCAGTGATGAGGGCAGAGGAGCAGTGACTCTAGCTCTGAGAGTCCAGGAGATGAACACACTGTAGTCTGGAGTGATGGAGTCTGGGATCATGATAGTGTTGTTCAGGTCTCTAGAGAGGAGCACCTCAGTGATGAGGGCAGAGGAGCAGTGTCTCTAGCTCTGAGAGTCCAGGAGATGAACACACTGTAGTCTGGAGTGATGGAGTCTGTGATCATGATAATGTTGTTCAGGTCTCTAGAGAGGAGCACCTCAGTGATGAGGGCAGAGGAGCAGTGACTCTAGCTCTGAGAGTCCAGGAGATGAACACACTGTAGTCTGGAGTGATGGAGTCTGGGATCATGATAGTGTTGTTCAGGTCTCTAGAGAGGAGCACCTCAGTGATGAGGGCAGAGGAGCAGTGACTCTAGCTCTGAGAGTCCAGGAGATGAACACACTGTAGTCTGGAGTGATGGAGTCTGGGATCATGATAGTGTTGTTCAGGTCTCTAGAGAGGAGCACCTCAGTGATGAGGGCAGAGGAGCAGTGACTCTAGCTCTGAGAGTCCAGGAGATGAACACACTGTAGTCTGGAGTGATGGAGTCGGTGATCATGATAATGTTGTTCAGGTCTCTAGAGAGGAGCACCTCAGTGATGAGGGCAGAGGAGCAGTGACTCTAGCTCTGAGAGTCCAGGAGATGAACACACTGTAGTCTGGAGTGATGGAGTCTGTGATCATGATAGTGTTGTTCAGGTCTCTAGAGAGGAGCACCTCAGTGATGAGGGCAGAGGAGCAGTGTCTCTAGCTCTGAGAGTCCAGGAGATGAAGACACTGTAGTCTGCAGTGATGGAGTCTGTGATCATGATAATGTTGTTCAGGTCTCTAGAGAGGAGCACCTCAGCGATGAGGGCAGAGGAGCAGTGTCTCTAGCTCTGAGAGTCCAGGAGATGAACACACAGTAGTCTGGAGTGATGGAGTCTGTGATCATGATAATGTTGTTCAGGTCTCTAGAGAGGAGCACCTCAGCGATGAGGGCAGAGGAGCAGTGACTCTACCTCTGAGAGAGTCCAGGAGATGAACACACAGTAGTCTGGAGTGATGGAGTCTGTGATCATGATAATGTTGTTCAGGTCTCTAGAGAGGAGCATCTCAGTGATGAGGCAGAGGAGCAGTGGCTCTAGCTCTGAGAGTCCAGGAGATGAACACACTGTAGTCTGGAGTGATGGAGTCTGTGATCATGATAGTGTTGTTCAGGTCTCTAGAGAGGAGCACCTCAGTGATGAGGGCAGAGGAGCAGTGACTCTAGCTCTGAGAGTCCAGGACATGAACACACTGTAGTCTGCAGTGATGCAGTCTGTGATCATGATAATGTTGTTCAGGTCTTGAGTTGCTGGTATCTGGAGATCACTGATGTTGTTTGTTCTTGAGAACATGCTGAAGAGCTTTTGACATCTGATTGAATCTTTACAGGCACCTCTGGATCATCTGAGACTAGAAATCACAAATATATCAGATAAGATTATACTCAATGTTTTAGATCTTTATATTCTCAATCAATAAAATATTTTGTCATTAACTCATCAATATGTAAACTGATTGAAGAAAGTGATTTTGTCTGAATGTGAAACTGGAGACAGGAGTGTGAAGACTAGAATTTTTCATAATGAACAAACACTTACATTTTGGTTTTAGTTTTCATTCGTCACTGTCTCGTCTAACAAGTGTCTGTCTGCTTTTCTCTCGAGATCCACTGGTTTGTGTCTCATCTCTCTCCTCCATTTCTCTCAGTCCTGTTGGTTTCTGATGCTCCAGCAGTTTTCTGTATGCATTATTTCATTTCTACAGTCCGTCTGTATCTGTTAAATCACACAGATGACATGAAGAGTTTAGTTAAAGTCAGTGGTTTTAGTTCAAGAGCAAGTTCAGTTTATCTCATCCATATGACTAAACCAGTCACAGCTAACAGTCAACAGTAGAATATAACCATTCACTCAAGATGCGATGATACTGATATCACAGCACAAGTTTTTATTTTTTTCCCCCAAATTAAATTTATGAAAAATTATAAATGAAAAAGTGTCCTTTTATTGTTTCTCAGACAATATGCTACACATGTCTGTGTGAAATTGAAATATGTCAAATCACAAAAATAAACAGATTTTAAAACAACTCCCAAATCAAATAAATAAAAGGTTTTGCCTGAGCTCTTACCAGAGGAGACCACTGTATTTCACCATCCAAACAAAGATCCTACACATATGCAGAATGAGTAGGTTTTGATTTAAATTAGATTGTATAATTTCACATTTTGAAGCAATAACAGCATGGTCTGACTTTATACACGATTACTTCCTGGTTTTAAGCCATTTCTGGTCAACTATCAAAATCAACTGTGCTGTAAGAGGAGCACCCTTTGCTCATTTCTCTACATAATCTATTCACAATTTAAAGAAAAGTTTTGTTACCAAATGTCCAAATATACTGTTTCAGGAATGACAAACGTGAGTGTAAAAAATTACACGAGTGAATCTGCTAACTTGTGCCAGCATTGATTGCTATGATTGACAGTGATAAATATTATATCAATGGACGGAACGATCTCTCTGACAAGCTGATGTCAAAACAGAGCTGTGCATTAAGTGATGTGGTGTGAACTCAGAGTCACAAAACTACTGCAACAAGTCTGTGCTGGCTCAATATATTTAGCAGTTTTTACAGTTAAAGACAAAATAGTTTTTAAATTAAATCTAAAAATATTTCACAATATGTAATGCATTATTATCTAATTATTATACCTTATTTCATTTGCAATTAACTAGTTAATTATTTAAATAAATAACCTTTCTAGGCTGTTGGTGTCTGGGCTTATTCATTTATTTTTTTAGATGACATATGACTTCCTTCATATGCTATACTTTATACTTCAGTATAGTAAAAGTACTCAAATGTGCTACAATAGACATTTTATAATAAATCAGAGCACGACATGAAAAAAATAAATAAAAAAATTCGCACCTCAGCTGATCATCTACTGTAGTTATAATGGCAATTTCATATCATTTTTATCCTAAAAGTATTTTCACTAATAATTGCGTAGATTATTCATATTTACAGGCACATTCGAACTTCTCACAACAACCTCTTAACAGAACAAAATAGGTATATGTATATATATATAAAACTTAAACACAACTGTAAGTCCTCAAAGACTGAGACATTCATATATCAGAGAAATAAACGGCCATACAAGCCATTAATGCAAATAACATAAAATAGAATAAAATAAAATAAATGCATTCATGCAACCATAAACAATGTAGGGGATTAAACAAAATCACACTTATTAAACAAATCAAATAATTTCTTGGCCTTATCACTTCTCATAATTGTTAGGACCTCTGTATACATGGCAAGCTCCTTTTTAAAGACATTAGACTGGGGTGCTGTTTTCAAAACTTTACATTTGTGAACAAAGTATTTTAATATAAGTAGTAAACAATTTACAACAAAGTCTACATTTTTGTCCTCCATATGTTTGCGAACGGTCAATTCACAACACGTGCGTACACAGATGAATCTATTCTTAACCTTACCGGCACATCCGGGAACTTAACTGTCAATTTCGTCACCGCCCCTAAATGAGCGCAGCGAGCACGAGTTTAGTCATTAGCATAAAACACGCCCAGACCATCTCCAGATGCACAAACTTTCCTTCCGTATCAGGAAACAGCCAGACTGCCAGATCTTTGAGCAATGCCAAGCGCGCAGTCCTCAAAATCAGTTCATACACAATAAAACATCTTTTATATAGACTCGGTTTACAGAGCTTCTGATGATTTGTACTACCCTGACAGATTTAGCTACCTCCCATTAAAGCAGACGGTAAGGTTAGCACAATTCGACAACGAAAAATGCTACCTATCAGATTATTGTTTATTAACGTCTACTCCTACCCCAACCTACCCTTACAGTAGTGTATTTATGTATTGTTCAGCGTAAAAAAAATGTACGCAATATCGATTTGCACATAAGATCTGGATGTTAGGACAATGATGCAACTCGAACAGCTCTAGCTATAGTATAACGCATATGTTTATAAAGATTATTAAGACTGGCCAGAGCGAGATTTTTGTGTACGTGTGCCTTCAGTTGAAATTAAAATACATTTTAGAACGAAAATAAAATCTAAGAAAAAGCAACAACTCCATCAACATTCATAAATGTTAGCATTGTAATTTTAATGTTGTTCTGTAAAATAAAATAAAAAAATAAGACAAAAATAATGATAAGTATTACCCTGCAACAGCTCTATACATTTATTATAACATTCACACATAGTGTTCAAATTGGGATCTGTAATATATTCTAATCTCACAGCAAATGTTTTGCTTTTGACTCTGCTGTAGCATTGTGGTCACAGAGCTGTTGAAGCAGCCAATCAAAGTACACTTCAGCCAAAACCACGCCCTTTCTCTTCGTTTTGTGCTCTGTGACCACAATGTCACAGCAGAGTCAAAACCAAAACATTTGCTTGAATAGGGAATGTGACATAAGGGGCGGGAAATTCAAGGGGTGTTGGTAGCGGCCCGCCCCTTATGTGACATTCCCCATTCAAGCAAATGTTTGGTTTTGACTCTGCTGTGACATTGTGGTCACAGAGCACAAAACCGAAGAAAGGGCGTGGTTTTGGCTGAAGTGTTCAGCTGGAGGGTTTGGCTGAAGTGTTCAGCTGGAGGGTTTGGCTGAAGTGTTCAGCTGGAGGGAATGTGACTTAAGGGGCGGGCCGGTACCAACAGCACCCATTAGACACAGTGGACCGAAATCTTGGAAAGCATAGAACCGGACAACAGATCAGCACGCGCCGCATCATCAATTCTGAAACATTAAATAACGTCAAGCCAGGATGAGATCTTACCTCAAGAAAAGCGACGAATCCGGTTAGTAGCCTGTAAATGACCAGATTGGATATCTCGTAGGCGAAGAGGTTAGTTTAGGCTGATCAATCCATGCTGCTGCTGTATACAAGTCAAATCCACAGAATCCTTCAACTGCAGGTAACAGCACTTCCTACATTAATTGTTTAGACTATGTTTAATCATTGTGTTCTGAATATATGAATATAGACTGATGAGATGTAGTTATTAATACTTGATGATTATTCAGAACCGGTATGATTCCCTGACCTTTTTAAAACCGAGCACACTGCCCGTTTATTTTATCGTTATAAATGTAGGGACGTCTTCACACATACCGAGCATGTTTCCCTCATTCTATTATTATTATCATTATTTGGTCTTATAGCCTACAATATTCATGTGGTTTGCGAGTTAAAATGTAACACTTTATAATTTCACTAAGATTATAATGGTCATCATAATCTGTAGCAATCCCTTGGATCCGAGAGCCTCGACTGATGCGTGAGCTTTCCTTAAATAAACAGCATCTTTATTCCGTACACCTTGAAGCGACTCACAGCACCGTGAAAATAGTTTTAACGGAGTGTCTATTTACACTAAGTGAATATAGCCCATCTTGCATCTTATTGGCAAAGGCTATTTACAGTGACTCCGCCCACTAATGTACTACAATAGCTACAGCATCAGATTCAGTGGCGTAGATGGTAAGGAGCATGTATTTTGACGCGGTCGACCCGAGTTCGAGGCCGCCTTTTGCCGAACTATTTTTCTCCCTTTTCAAATCTCATTTCGCATCACGAAGGCATTTATGTTCAATAAAAATGAAGGAAATAATCAAAAAGTTGAAAATAAAGTATCGGGTAGGGTTAGTGTAGGTGTAGGGAGGGCTTTATTGTCCCAATAAAGTGGCATCCATTTAATAATTTGAATTAAAACTATAATTTACACTCAATACGTTATTATTACGTATTGTTTCATAATGTACTACAATACTGAGGTGCAGATAATTGCTATTTATTTGCAATAAGTATAAATAGCAGAAAATCCTGCTATTTTATCATAGTGTAAATAGAATCTATAGCTATTTGCACTTAGTGTAAATAGCCACTGTCTTGTTTTAAAAGTGGTGTGTAGAACTAGTGGTTGAACTAGGTATTGCAGTCCAAATTCAATATATTGGAGAGCTATTGCATTAATTATAGCCAAAATGTGCTTTTTTACTGTTTTGTCCTGGTTTTCAAATAAGAAAAAATCAATTACAAAACAACAATTTAAAAATATTCGAACACTGAAAATTATATACCAACAAAGCACAATTTAACTTAAAATTTATAAGTTACTTATTATATGAATAATCTACGCAATTATTAGTGAAAAGACTTTTACGATAAAAATGATACGAAATTGCCATTATAACTACAGTAGATGATCAGCTGAGGTGCACATTTTTTTTCTTTCTTTTTTTCATGTCGTGCTCTTTGATTTACTATAAAATGCCTATTGTAGCACATTTGAGTACTTTTACTATACTGAAGTATAAAGTATAGCATGTGAAGGAAGTCAAAAAATAAATGAATAAGCCCAGACACCAACAGCCTAGAAAGGTTATTTATTTAAATAATTAACTAGTTAATTGCAAATGAAATAAGGTATAATAATTAGATAATAATGCATTAAATATTGTGAAATATTTTAAATTTAATTTAAAAACAATTTGTTCTTTAACTGTAAAAACTGCTAAATATATTGAGCCAGCACAGACTTGCTGCAGTAGTTTTGTGACTCTGAGTTCACACCACATCACTTAATGCACAGCTCTGTTTTGACATCAGCTTGTCAGAGAGATCGTTCCGTCCATTGATATAATATTTATCACTGTCAATCATAGCAATCAATGCTGGCACAAGTTAGCAGATTCACTCATGTAATTTTTTACACTCACGTTTGTCATTCCTGAAGCAGTATATTTGAACATTTGGTAACAAAACTTTTCTTTAAATTGTGAATAGATTATGTAGAGAAATGAGCAAATGGTGCTCCTCTTACAGCACAGTTGATTTTGAGTTGACCAGAAATGGCTTAAAACCAGGAAGTAATCGTGTATAAAACCATGCTGTTATTGCTTCAAAATGTGAAATTATACAATCTAATTTAAATCAAAACCTACTCGTGCTGTATGTGAAGCATCTTTGTTTGGATGGTGATTGAAATACAGTGGTCTCCTCTGGAAAGAGCTCAGGCACAGCCTTTTATTTGTGTTATTTATTTGATTGGGTTTTGTTTTAAAATTTCAGTTTAGTTTTGTGATTTGACATTTAAATTTCACACAGACATGTGTAGCATATTGTCTGAGAAACAATAAAAGGACACTTTTTCATTTATAATTTGTCATAAATTTAATTTTGGGAAAAAATAAAAACTTGTGCTGTGAAATCAGTATCATCGCATCTTGAGTGAATGGTTATATTCTACTGTTGTTAGCTGTGACTGGTTTAGTCATATGGATGAGATAAACTGAACTTGCTCTTGAACTAAAACCACTGACTTTAACTAAACTCTTCATGTCATCTGTGTGATTTAACAGATACTGACGGACTGTAGAAATGAAATAATGCATAGAGAAAAACTGCTGGAGCATCAGAAACCACAGACCAGCAAAAACCAACAGGACAGAGAGAGAAATGGAGCAGAGAGATGAGACACAAACCACTGGATCTCAAGAGAAAAGCAGACAGACACTTGTTAGACGAGACAGTATGAAGGATCGAAAACCAAACTGTAAGTGTTTGTTCATTATGAAAAATTCTAGTCTTCACACTCCTGTCTCCAGTTTCACATTCAGACAAAATCACTTTCTTCAATCAGTTTACATATTGATGAGTTAATGACAAAATATTTTATTGATTGAGAATATAAAGATCTAAAACAATGAGTATAATCTTACCTGATATATATTTGTGATTTCTAGTCTCAGATGATCCAGATGTGCCTGTAAAGATTCAATCAGATGTCAAAAGCTCTTCAGCATGTTCTCAAGAACAAACAACATCAGTGATCTCCAGATACCAGCGACTGAAGACCTGAACAACATTATCATGATCACAGACTGCATCACTCCAGACTACAGTGTGTTCATCTCCTGGACTCTCAGAGCTAGAGCCACTGCTCCTCTGCCCTCATCGCTGAGGTGCTCCTCTCTAGAGACCTGAACAACATTATCATGATCACAGACTCCATCACTCCAGACTACAGTGTGTTCATCTCCTGGACTCTCAGAGCTAGAGTCACTGCTCCTCTGCCCTCATCACTGAGGTGCTCCTCTCTAGAGACCTGAACAACATTATCATGATCCCAGACTCCATCACTCCAGACTACAGTGTGTTCATCTCCTGGACTCTCAGAGCTAGAGTCACTGCTCCTCTGCCCTCATCACTGAGGTGCTCCTCTCTAGAGACCTGAACAACATTATCATGATCACAGACTCCATCACTCCAGACTACAGTGTGTTCAGCTCCTGGACTCTCAGAGCTAGAGACACTGCTCCTCTGCCCTCATCACTGAGGTGCTCCTCTCTAGAGACCTGAGCAACATTATCATGATCATCATGATCACAGACTCCATCACTCCAGACTACAGTGTGTTCATCTCCTGGACTCTCAGAGCTAGAGCCACTGCTCCTCTGCCCTCATCGCTGAGGTGCTCTTCTCTAGAGACCTGAACAACACTATCATGATCACAGACTCCATCACTCCAGACTACAGTCTGTTCATCTCCTGGACTCTCAGAGCTAGAGTCACTGCTCCTCTGCCCTCATCACTGAGGTGCTCCTCTCTAGAGACCTGAACAACATTATCATGATCCCAGACTCCATCACTCCAGACTACAGTGTGTTCATCTCCTGGACTCTCAGAGCTAGAGACACTGCTCCTCTGCCCTCATCACTGAGGTGCTCCTCTCTAGAGACCTGAACAACACTATCATGATCACAGACTCCATCACTCCAGACTACAGTGTGTTCATCTCCTGGACTCTCAGAGCTAGAGCCACTGCTCCTCTGCCCTCATCGCTGAGGTGCTCCTCTCTAGAGACCTGAACAACATTATCGTGATCCCAGACTCCATCACTCCAGACTACAGTGTGTTCATCTCCTGGACTCTCAGAGCTAGAGCCACTGCTCCTCTGCCCTCATCGCTGAGGTGCTCCTCTCTAGAGACCTGAACAACATTATCATGATCCCAGACTCCATCACTCCAGACTACAGTGTGTTCATCTCCTGGACTCTCAGAGCTAGAGTCACTGCTCCTCTGCCCTCATCACTGAGGTGCTCCTCTCTAGAGACCTGAACAACATTATCATGATCACAGACTCCATCACTCCAGACTACAGTGTGTTCATCTCCTGGACTCTCAGAGCTAGAGCCACTGCTCCTCTGCCCTCATCACTGAGGTGCTCCTCTCTAGAGACCTGAACAACATTATCATGATCACAGACTCCATCACTCCAGACTACAGTGTGTTCATCTCCTGGACTCTCAGAGCTAGAGCCACTGCTCCTCTGCCCTCATCGCTGAGGTGCTCTTCTCTAGAGACCTGTGCGGGATGGATTTTCAGTCCCACTCCCGCAGAAATATATGTTATCATGTCCCGCTCCGGCCCGCAAAAGCCCACATAAAAGCAACCTATGTAGATTTTTTCTTCAGTGCATCCATGAAATTTACATTAAATTGCTCTGTAACATCTCCTAAGTTCCACAGTATTCCAGATAAAATATTATATAGCACAATATCACACACAACATCTCTGTGTTTCTCCAGATTTACAGTAGTGCTAAATGAAGAGAATCACATTATGGTGATAACATTATGACAGCTTAAAATGTTATCTGATCTAATAAAAAAAATGATACAGAAGGCAACCTAAAATATTTTTCCTCAATAAAAGACAATTATTAACTGTTTTGCTGTTTTTACATAATTAAAAATAAACTCATTTTGTAGTTTGACAAACACCGCTGTGTTCAAGTCTGTTTCTATTCAAATCAGGCATGTGTGAGAACATGAAGTGTTGCTACAGGAGATCATCAGTGTTACAGCAGATCAACTGAGAACATCACAGGAACACCTTCAGTTATACCACAATTTACATTAAAAATGTAGTGGAGTAACATTTTAATCAGCTTCAAGTTTTCTATTTAAAAAAAAACATTATTAAACCATGATTAATTATCACTAACACAGAGATGATAAAAAAAAAACATTATATTAAAACATAGTAAGAATAAAATAAACTAAATAGAAATGAATGGTCCTGAAAACATGAAAAAAAGCAAAATGACCACCAGATGACGCAACTAGATTGTCAATGCAAACTCAAAATCCTTTATTTCAGATTAGAGACCGTATGATGAAGTGTATGATGATAAGAGATCTGATATGAAGATGAATAAAAATCATCATGTCTCACATAAAGCATAAAGTAACTCTGATCATCTGTTATATGAGTGTAAAATACTGATTGACTGATTTGAAAAATCAAAAAGCAGCTGAAGGATGACATGCATAATTCAGTTATCATCTGCTTCCAATAGAGTTAATCTGACTCCATTAACATTGTTATTATGTTTTAACATCTTCCAACACTATCAGTGCTCAAAGGAAACTTTAAAACAAGCTAGTTATTTCTTAAGCTACATGTTTATAGGCCTATACAGACAGTAGAATGGAACAATAGGACAACTAACAATGAATGCACTGCTGTGCAGAAGAGGCTGAGTAAACACTTTTCATTTAGGATGAGCTTGTTTAGTGAACAGGAGAGCAGACACCAGACAGACGGAGACATGTTACATGTTAATCTATTGTTTGAGTGTGTGAACCTCTGTGATGATATGTTGCACCTGTTTCACATGTTAAAAACCTCTAGGATCAACAGTTATGTTTCTTCATTATAGCATGAGCTTTGTTAAATATGTAAACACTGAAAAAAATCCTTCAGTAGTGTGCATATCTTTAGGCTATGAGTGTTGTGGATGTATGGGTGAGTGCAGGCAGACACAGGCATTGTTAAACACGGGATACAAATACTGAACCAACTAAAATGAAACCAAAAGACCCTAAACATGAAGTCAAATGCATGGTGATCTAGAGAGGAGAAGTGCATTAATATTCTCTTTTGGCCCTGTTGGCTGTTCTTAGCACAGAAAATAGAAATTCAGTCATATTACACAACATTTGGCTGTGACTAAAGTTATCACAGTGTCTGTGATTCTGTTTGTTAACAGCAGGTGTTCACCACTAATGCTCAATCAGCACTTAATTACTTAACTGCAATGTATATCTTATTTTAGTGAACTGAACTCATTCAGAGCACTCATAATTGTTAGTTTTAAAAACTTAAATGGTTTAAGGCAATCAGTTTTCTCAAACGGTTTGAGCTACCGTGACTTGTCGGGTTTTACAGTATATTTTGCTTTTCTTCAGTGGAGGTTAAAACATCTGATGCAAGTACACTAAGTATCTACACTTATATTTCCTCATTTTCATCATATTGTGTTTGTAGTTGCATGTTGCCAAGCTTAACATGTCCACCCTGTCATAGTAAAATATTAATTTACATAAAAGTTTTTCAGAAATTCAAAATATATATTTTAAGCAGTACATATTCAGCTTCAACAATGAACCACTTTGCTGACTGAAGGTACACAATGTGTTTATTAAATGCTAAATTTAACCAAAAATGTCCACCCTGTCATTGCCCACCCTGTCACCAAGCCTTCCATGACAGGGTGGACATGTGCACTGTTTTTGCCAAATTCTGATAATGATTTAACAAGGGCTATTGATTTAACATGTTAAATTGGTGTGAGGAAAACAAGGTTGAATTGATAAATGCATGTAATTCACCCCAGCCCAGAACTGTATGCTATCTTACTTTGCATGCAGTTGTGTAGTGATGAACATGATGGAAGGTAACGACTCGCTGTGATGTAGCCTGTTAGAATGTGCCTAAAATTCAAGATAAGCCCAAAGCAAAAGTGCCATTTTCCTGAATATCTGCTCGATTGCAAATGTGATATTGACTTTATACAACAGTTAAAAAAAAACAAGTTACATTTTAAACACAATGCTGTCAATATTGTCTGTTTTTGTTCTATTTCTCCAAAGAAAATAGTTCCAAAAAATCCACAGCGAAACTGTTGTGCACCTCTGAGCAACACAAAGCGGTGTTTCGTTACTGAATGAATCCGTGTTTTTAACAAATCTAGTGAGTGGCTTTAGTTTCATATTTAGTGAAAGTGAAAGTTAAGTGACCTGGCCAAGTATGGTAACCCATACTCAGAATTTGTGCTCTGCATTCATCCCATCCAAAGTGCACACCGTATCATTAAATGTTTTATTACTTTCATAATTTAATATAAAAATTTAAAAAATCCATTAATACTCATTTAAAACCCATTAATCTCATAGGTTTTATGCAATTCTAAGTGCAGTGTATACAGACTGTGTAAATTAATATATATATACATATATATAGTGATTTAATTTGATTTGGAACAGCCCCATAGTGTCTTACTATTCTAATTTAAATTGATTAAAATGTAATAATTTGACAAAATATGATGCACCTACACTCTAAAAACTGCTGGGTTAAAAACAACCCAATTTGGGTTATTTTGGCAACCCAGCGCTGGGTCATGAAGGGACGAACCCAACACTGGGTTATTAACCCAGCATGCTGGGTTGCTTTTTTTATGGTTTAAAATGACTACATTGCTAGGCTAAAATGAACCCAAATCGAGCTAGGCATTAAACCTACAAATCTTGTTCATTTTAAAATCACTTTTACACACAAAGAATGAGTATCAAAAGATAAATATTTATTAAAACCAACAAGACAAAACAGTCAAAAAGTAACATGCATGTAAGAAGAAATGCAGAAATATATGGCATTAACAGCTAGAGTTTATAAATAAAGCATTGAACAACTTTTAATATCAAATTTGAATTGTTTGGTAAATTTTATATATTGTATAAAAATATACAAAACACTATTATACAATAATTGTACAATTAGTTAATAGTTAAGTTCTTTACAAACTATTCTGGCATGAGAGTACACAAATAAACCACAACATTAATCGGAATCGGAATCGGAATGAGCTTTATTGGCCAGGTATGTTTACACATACGAGGAATTTGTTATAGTGACAAAGCTCCACAGTGCAACAGAATGACAGCAACAGGACAGGACACAGACAACAAAAGAACAATATACAAATAGGCAATGTACAAAAATAGCAAAAACACTATTCAATACAGACAATCATGTGTGTATAGGTCTGACATGCAAATTTGAAATGGAAAAAAAATTAAATAAAAAATATTATATATGTATGTGTGGTGAATAAATAGTTGTAAAATAGTGTTGTGTGTTCCATGTTAATGTCAGGTGTTCATGAGATGGATTGCTTGGGGGAAGAAACTGTTCCTGTGTCTGGTCGTTCTGGTGCTCAGAGCTCTGTAGCGTCGACCAGACGAGGGAGTGTGCTGGATGTGAGGGGTCCAGAGTGATTTTGTCAGCCCTTTTGCTCACTCTGGATAAGTACAGTTCTTGGAGAGTAGGGAGGGTTGTACCAACGATTCGCTCAGCAGTCCGGACTACCCTCCGTAGTCTTCTGAGGTCAGATTTGGTAGCTGAGCTGAACCAGACAGTTATTGATGTGCAGAGGACGGATTCAATGATGGCAGAGTAGAACTGTTTCAGCAGCTCCTGTGGTAGGTTGAACTTCCTCAGCTGGCGAAGGAAGTACAACCTCTGCTGGGCCTTTCTCACAATGGAGTCTATGTGAATGTCCCACTTCAGGTCCTGGGAGATGGTGGTGCCCAGGAACCTGAATGACTCCACTGCAGTCACCGTGCTGTTCATGATGGTGAGTGGGGGGAGAGCAGGGGGGTTTCTCCTGAAGTCCACGATCATCTCCACTGTTTTGAGCGTGTTAAGCTCCAGGTTGTTAAGACTGCACCAGACAGCCAGCTCCTTAACCTCCTGTCTGTAGGCAGACTCGTCACCGTCCTGAATGAGGCCGATGAGTGTGGTATCGTCTGCAAACTTCAGGAGCTTGACAGAGGGGTCTTTAGATGTGCAGTCATTCGTATAGAGGGAGAAGAGCAGTGGGGACAGAACGCAGCCCTGAGGGGCTCCAGTGCTGGTGGTGCGGGTGCTGGATGTGTATTTTCCCAGCCTCACTAGCTGCTGCCTGTCTGTCAGGAAGCTGTTGATCCACTGACAGACGGAGGTAGGGACAGAGAGCTGTGTCAGTTTATTCTGAAGGGTGTCCGGGATGATGGTGTTAAAAGCAGAGCTGAAGTCTACAAACAGGATCCTCACATAAGTCCCTGGTCTGTCCAGATGCTGCAGGGTGAAGTGCAGTCCCATGTTGACTGCATCACTGATATTATAACATTTAACAGATGCGTGTGTGTGTGTGTGTAAGAATGTGAGCAATCTGAGCACGTGTATGAATGACAGTGTAAACTCCATTTCTACTAAACAACACAGAACAAGCATTTAATATTTGGGTTTTACAAATTATACACAGTTTGTTTCATAGTCCCTGAATACAGATCATGCATCACTGCCAATTTTCATGATCTCTTTAGCATAATTGATGTAGTCATGAAGAAGCCCCATCAGCACAGCATGTGACATCTTTTACAACATCCGGGGCAGCGTCCTCCTTTAAAACCACTGTTGCATCAGTTTGGGAGAAATGTCATTCTCCTCTTTGACCAGCATTCATCCCAGTCACCGCCTGTTCTTCATCGGTGACCTAAAAAAATAAAGACATTTGAAAAAGAAAACATTTAATTAAAATCTATCCATTTTCAGATCGAGGTGCATCCACATCAGTAAGGATAGGTAAATAGTCTGTTTTATGTGTGGTTGTTTAATGTCTCTACCACAGCGCTCTAGAATGCTAGAATGGCAGCACTAGTGTGAGGGCATGTAATAGTGTTTAAATAAATATACTGCTTTCAGAAAGCTACTACTTTACTGAAACATTAAAACAGTCATGACATTCACATACCTCACAAATTTCCATGTACGTGGAGGGCTGCTCTTTAAAGGGTTAGTTCACCAAAAAATGAAAATGGTCATAATTTATTGTTGCATATCCCCATGTTGTTCCAGACCCATACAAACTCAAATTTTTGTCCTCAATTGCAAGTCTGGGAGACTGTTTGCTATCATATAATTTAAGATTTATTCATATATAAATATTGGCATGGATTACTTCTACAATAACTCTGTATTTTTGAAGCTTGGAAATACTGATTATCTTGACTCAATGGATTAAAAAAAATTATGAGAGAAATTTAAAAATATTTTTATTTGTGTTCTAAAGACAGACAAAAGTCTTATAGGTTTAGAATGACATGAGGGCAAGTAAATGATTTTTATTTTTTGTGAACTATTCCTTCAAGAAAGGAAGACCAAGAATGATGACTCTCCAAATCAGACAACTCCAAAGTTGGTTTGAGTTCTGCAATAAAAATCACCGACATCAATGGTTTACATAAAATATGAACACGTAATCACACTGTTGTTGCATCAAAATGTGAAGTAAACAGGCAGAAGACAACAGAAACATTTATTTTCTAAAAATAACTCGCATCAATCTCAAAAGAACGATGCTCTCCTATGCAGTGTTGGGGAGTAACTAGTTACATGTAACAGAATTACGTAATTTAATTACAAAATAAAAGTAATTGTAATCAGTTACAGTTACTGAGAAAAAATATGTACTTAAATTACAGTTACTTATGAAAATGTTAAGGATTACAAAGGGGGTTACATCATTTTTTTCACACACACTCCCACATACAGATTTAATTGATTTCTTTCATAAATTGGAGTGACTGATCTAAAATATCAAACACTAATGTTTCAGGAGTTTATAACATGCTTATTTGATAACTCTTATTTTCCTATATGGGTTTAAGCATATACTTAATTTTTTTAAGATTAACTTTTTTTCCCAAGATACTGCGCTTTGGGTGTACAGCAATATACAAAGCGCTATATAAATGCCTCATTCATTCACTGTTAGATCCAGTGTTTCCTGTCATAGCTATGCAAAGATTTGATTTCACAAACAGTATCATAGCTATTAAACTATTTCTTATGATTTTTAAATCTGTATTTAACCTCAGAATGATTTTAAAGTAAATCTGATTTTGTTGTGGCTGTGCTTCAAAGGGGACATCGGATGCCCATTTTCCACAAGGTGGTATGATTCTTTAGGGTCTTCTCGAAATGTTCTCAGTGGTCGTGTAAAACAACAAGACGTTATCGCTACAGCTGCTCGAGTGCTGAGAAAATGACCGACTTCGTACAACTGGCTGAGTGTGGAAATATGCAAAATATGGGACAGTATGTCAGCAGTCGTGGGAGGAACCTGAGCAATTTGACATCATATTGCTCAGAAAATCAAAATGGCTTGATAATTGAGACTAAGTTTTTGGGGGATAAAAACTTAGAGGAGTGAATGGATTTTTATCATTGTAGGGTGGTTGTGTCCACACACTGCTAAGACACATTTTTATACAAATGAATATTTTGCATCCAATGTCTCCTTTAGAAATTCTTCATCACTTGAATTAAGATTATAATATTTTAATTTTAAAGTCTAACATTAATCAGTGTTCAATACTACTGTAAGGTCGTGATTGTATAGGACTGACTTTTGTGTTTTTATTGTCCTTCCTTCTCTCCCTCACTTTTGACTGGACTTTGAGATGTTGAGTATGTGTCTGTTGTTTTGTTTTGTTATATTTTGGATGCTGTGTTGTGTGAAAAAAAATAAAAAAAATGTTGATAACAAAAAATACTACTGTAAGGTTAACCCTGCCTAGTTTACATGTTTGAAAATGATTAACAGTTGAAAACATTAGAAATTTAGAAAAGTAATCAAAAAGTAATCAAATATAATCAGTTACATTACTTTAATAAAGTAATTGAAAAGTTACACTACTTATTACATTTTAAATAACTTGTAATCTGTAACCTACTACATTTCCAAAGTAACCTTCCCAACACTGCTCCTATGTCTCTGGCTTTCAACATCTACAAAAACAAACATTCTTTTACTCTTAGTCAAAAAAGAAAATTGATAACATGGAATTATGACATTTACTTACCTTAAACCGTCTTTCCCTCTCTTCTGAAGCCACTGAGAAAATCGCCTCGTCTCACAAGCAGGCTTCTGTGTCGTTAACTCCCATGCAGGCATGAAGACACAAGCTCAACAAGTCTGAAATATTACAGCAAATCATTACTTTTAACAATTATCACTTCATCAGCCTCGAAATAATTAAGCTAGTCTTTATTACATAACGCCGTTTCCTTTAGGAAACTACATTCAGTTTAACAGCGACAAAGATGATAACGAATTAACATGTAAATGTGTTAATAACCCTCTATTAACACCTCAAAATTTGAAATATTGTAAAATCTTATGTAAACATGACATAAGACACTCACTGACATTATATTAAAAGTATCTCTTCCGTTCAGTAAAAGAGGCCATTAAGACCTCCGTTTCTGAGGCGAAAACCGCGTATTTTTCAATACAAGTTCTTTTCGGACTATTTCCGCCTTCCAAGAAATCTCAAAATACTCCCGGACAAACAATGAATAATGACTTTACATTTTTAATCTTTACTTACCATAAATGTCTTTCACTCGCTTCCATCTGAACACGCCGAGAAAGTGGTGGCTTCTCGCACTGGTATTGTCCGATGATAACATGGCGTGCGTGCTCTCTTCACGTCCGCGTTCCCAACCCAGCACTGCTGGGTTATAGATGAAGACAATTTTCAACCCAACGTCCTCACCCAGCAGTCTCAACCCAGCGTTTTTTAGAGTGTGTCTCTGCTCTGATTCTCTCCTCTGTCTCCTTTCTCACTCTCTCAATCTCCTCTTGTCTTTGTTTCTCCTCTTGTTGTTCTCTATGGTCTCTTCTAACTGATCTCCATGACCAGACATTGAGAAAAGGGTGGATAAACTCTTCTCACTCACTCATCTGAGCGTCAAAGAATGCAGAAGTATCAACTACAGACACATTGCTGACTTTCTTTCTGTTGTGTATTTCTCTTTTCTTCATCCCTATATCTCTCTGCTTTAATTCTTTCCTGTTCAGCTTCCATCTGTGCTCTGATTCTCTCCTCTGTCTCCTTTCTCACTCTCTCAATCTCCTCTTGTCTTTGTTTCTCCTCTTGTTGTTTTCTCTCCTCTTCCTCTCTTAGTCTCCTCTCTTCTTCTTCTAGTCTAAATCTGTGAGCATCTTCATACATCTCATTACTGTAGTGTCCTCCTCCATTCTGTTCTATCATTGTGTCAATCTTCTGCAGTAGGTCATTCACCTGCTCTCTGTTATTCATTGTTTTATTATTGAACACCTGAAATCTGCTTCCACACCGATCAACTAGATCTCTTAATTCATCACTCTCCTTAATTACTTCTTCTATGGGTTCTCCATCTAAGTCATCTCCATGAGTGAAGAGAATGATGGAGTATTTTAACACCTCCTCACCAAACAACATCTCAATGATCTGAGGAATCTGCTGCTCAACTTCAGTGAATCGTTCATCTAATCTGAGAACAATGAGAAAAGCGTGAGGTCCAGGACTGGATAAATACACACTTCTCGCTATCTCCATCAATAACTCTTCATGACTCATATCTGTGTCAAAGAATCCAGGAGTATCGACTACAGACACAGATCTGCCTGAAACAGTGGAGTGTGCTTCTGAACATTTACGGGTTACTGATCTCATTCTCCTCGCAGATCTGAACTCTTTCTGTCCCAGTATTGTGTTTCCAACTGCACTTTTCCCAACACCGCTTTTACCCAGAAGAACAATCCGTCTGGACGAGAGACTGGAGACAGGAGTGTGTTTTGGCTTTTGGCTCTTCACTACAGTCTGCTTACGTTTCATTGCTCCATTCGCTGTAAAAAGAAAAGCAAGTGATCATTTAAAACTAAACCGTTACAAATAATTTTTTCTAAAAAAAAAAAATCTCATGAATACTTATGTAACATTTGGCATAATAAATGCTTACCCATTTGATTTAAACGTGTCTTGAGAATGTTTGTAATCAGCGTTTGAACTTGTTTAGTAGGTCCTCTCTTCTTGTTGTTGAACACATGGCATCTCTGATCATATTTCTGAACGAGATTCTTCAGTGCTTCAGTATCATTGATGAATTCTGTTATGGTCTTCTTTTCATCCTCCAGTTCATCTCCTCTGGTGAAGAGAAGCCAGGTTTTTTTCAAATGGTTTTGTCCCAAAAGCTTCTCAATCCTCTCCACAGTTTTTCTCTCTTCTTCAGTGAATCTGTCTGCTTTAATGACAATGAAAAAAGCAGAAAGCTCTGAATTGCATTTCTGTAAAATACTCTGACATTGCTGCTGTATCTCGTGCTTCTCCAGCTCAGTGTCACAGAATCCTGGTGTGTCATAAACAGTGACTGGAAACCCACAGACAGTCCCAGATTGAACATCAACCTCTTGTGTGACAGATGTAGGACTTTTCTCTGATTTGAAAGCTGGTCGTCCCAGTATTGTGTTTCCTGAAGCACTTTTTCCTGCTCCTGTTTTCCCCAGTAGCACCAAATTCAAACCTTCAATATTTTCTTCCATCTTCAAGCTGTGCTGTAAAACAAAATTAATATACATGTAACTAACATCTCACAGATTTAAAAGTAAAATATATATATTTTTAAACCTGACACTCCAATAGGTGAACAGAGTACTAAATGGATTTTTACATTAGTTCTGTTTTTTTAATTTTGTGTCTTCATATTTAATTTTTTTAAAAGCTAAGTTTGAGTTTAGATGTACTGTGCTTTACACAGCTTATAGTCAAGTGTATGTTGTCCACCATGGCTGTCAGAGTGATGAAAAACTCAACACCAAAGAAACAAAAATGAAAACATAAAATGTTGAGCATAAATCCAATATAACTGTCCTGGATTTGTTGCTCACTTAAAGGGGTCATTGGATGCAAAATTCATTTTACAAGTTGTTTGAACATAAATGTGTGTTGAAGTGTGTGTACACATCCATCCTATAATGATAAAAATCCACCCAGTGTTTTTTTTTAAATCCCTATTTTAAAATCCTCTCTCAAATCAGGCTGTTCTGAGAGCCCTGTCAGAATGATGTAGTTCTGCGCAGGCCCCTCCCACGATAGTTGATTGACACTAATGTCTAACTTCAGACCCGCCCTGAGTGAGCTGAGAGCAGTCCGCCATTGTGTCAGCTCCTGTACAGGGGAAGACACGATGTCTCCAATTAAGCGATTGAGGTGTTTTGTTTTTGGATGCAATAATGAATATAGCAGTCGTCATTAACTCCAGACATCTGAGCTGCTGAAGACGCAGAGGATTAACATTACTTTCACTTTGAAGTGAATGCGCCGATCCCCGATCTACATAAATGCATCTATGTTCGCCCGAATCATTCTTGATCCAGCTTTATAAAAGGTCACCCCCCCCCCCCCCCAAAAAAAAAGAAATTGAAAGTAAGGGCAAGTTGATTTACATAGCACATTTCACACACAATGGCAAGTCAAACGGCTCTATAGGGAGGAAATGTTACACACTGCTAAATATGATTTTCTTACATTTTTTGTCTTGTTTCCAGTCCAAATATCTAAATTCTTAAATCAATTTTTTTTTTTTTTCAGAACAAAAGTCAAGTCAAAATAATCTTGTTTTCAGTTTGAAATAAGATTATTTTTCTTACCACATTGGCAGATTATTTTGCTTGTTTTAAGGAAAAACTCACTTAAAGGTGCACTGTGTAATATTTAGGATGTTCTATAGACAGAAATGCAATATAATATACATAACTACGTTTTCAGAGGAGTATAAAGACCTTACTTAATGAACTGTTATGTTTTTATTACCTTAGAATGAGTGATTTATATCTACATATACCGTGGGTCCCCTCACATGGAAGTCACCATCATGTTTCTACAGTAGCCCTTAACGGACAAACTGCTCTACAGAGCGCGTATCGTCACTATGTTGTTCTCGTGAAAAAACACTGACACAATGATGAACAAGTAACAGTAATATTCGCAATGACATCGTTTATTGAATAATTAATTAAATATAATTCCTTAATTTACCTTTTTAAAGAAACCTCATTGCTCTCTGCGTCTGAGCCCTGTATCAGCCACCGTAGCTTCTCTGAAGGGAGGGGTGAGCGGGGGACTGAGCCGTTGGTTGCAATTCACAAACCCAACCGCTAGATGGCGCTAAAAACTACACACTGCACCTTTAATTTAGCCTTTTTTTAGAAATATCACGATTCACGATTTTATCACGATTCTTTGTCATGTTGGTTTTACTATTTTGCAAGTTGTCTGAGCATAACAGCCAAACTAATTTCCCTATTATAAAGACAAAGCTTTTCAAGGTAACAAAAAAGAAAAAAAAATTGGCAGATATTTAGGTCAAAGTGGGCAAAGATACAAATCTTTTTTCTTATTTTTAATAACACAGATAAAATAATGACAAAGATACACATTACAACTACACATAATATACAAATAAAACAAACAGTGCTTTATTTTCAGGTACAACAGGTGTATTTAGCAGGAGCATTCAAGAGATTGAATGAACAAATATAAAAACAAAACACTATATATCCTCCTTAGACCCCCCCCCCCCCCCCCCCCCCCAAAAAAAAGCTTTGTGAATTTAGTATTTTTTCATGTCATTACGTTGTTTAGAGCATAAGAAAAATGATTTTTGAAAACTTATATTTTATTCTATGTCCTCTGTAGAGGACACTAGGACTATTTTTTGAATAGGAATGAATAGACATCAAAAAGGCAAAACAATGGGATTTTTTTTTTTTAAATCACCAATACATTTTTAGGTTTCAGGATTTTTTTTAATTCTAAACTTTGTTTAAGGATGATTCTCAACTATGTTATAAAATATCTAACAAAATGATTTGATATACCATTTTGTTTTATGCAATATGCATGTAAAAATTTCCATAAACTGGTTTTCCCATTAAACACAGTGTATCTATACTGTATCTAATTTGCATATTAATATGTTGCTGTTGGGACAGCATGTTGAAAAAAGAATCATCATAGTGGGAGTAATAATTGGCCAGATTTTCATAATAATATCTAATATTTCATAACAAAAGTTTCATAACAGGAAGTCATATTTGAATTGGAAAACTCATAACATTTTCCCGAGATGTTGCTTTATGACAAACAATTTGAAAATTATTCAGATTTAAATGACAATTACAAAATATAATCATATTTCCATAAGGATTTAAAATTTCACTAAATTAAATTTAGCCATTTTTAAAGACCTAGGAGAGGGAGTGGTCATGGTCAAACTTCCAAACATTTGGTATCTCTATAAAGCCCTGAATGTGCTCTGTACAGGACATCCAGACTTAAAACTGTGACATGTGAGGTCTCAGAGAAATACACTAAAATATAATGTCCACTACAGAGGCAAAAACTCCATAGCTGGGTCTCAGGAGGATATAGTTTGTTCTTCAGTCAAGAGTAGCGAGTGATTTTTCTCTGTGTGTTTTCTTGTTTTATTAACTTTAAAGGAATATTCACCCAAAAATAAAAAATCTGTCATCTGCCTTTCAATTTTGTCAGCGTTTTATTTTTATACCACCATTTACTCACTCAAAAGTAGTTTTAAACCTGAATGAGTTTCTTTCTTCTTCTGAACATAAATGTTATTTTGAGAAATGTGGAAAACCAAACAGTTTCTGGTCCACAGTGACTTCCATAGGATTTTTTTCCCTACTATAAAGTGGACCAGCAACTGTTTGGTTACCCACATTCTTCAAAATATCTTCTTTTGTGTTCAGCACAAGAAAGAAATTATGACAGGTTTGGGATGACGTGTGAGTGAGTAAATAATGACAGAATTTTAGGGTGATCTATCCCTTTAATGACAGTCGGCTGCATGTTTAATAGACCTACTGTCCTTTTAAGACCTGCACTCATCCGTTTTTCTCTCAACTGTTTGCTTTCATTTTAGACATAACCAACCAGTCGATATGTAAACCTTGTGTGTTTTGACCAAACAACAAATTAGTTTGGCAAATTAGCGCCAAAGATAACTTAGTTCAGTAATCAGGTGCTGTTTAACAGGCTTTTGCGCACGCGCACTTCGGGTGTATGCGACTCTCAGATAAAGCACACGTCGCGAATGAAACATTTAAAAGCACACGCAACTAATGTACTTTTGTGATTGTGAATAAGTGCAGTGTTCCATGAGAGTTACTCCACCGCTGAGTTAACACTGATGTGAATGCATGTGGCATTGTACAGTATATGACGGAGGAGCCAGAACTGCAGCTGATAGAATGTGCGCTGTAGCACGATAATACGATATTTCTTCAAAAGCAGATCATGGAGACATTTTTATCAGCCACAATCAAAAATAGTCATTATTGCACACCCCTACACCATATACTCATTATATTTTACTAAATCTGTTAGTCTTTATTTAATGTTTAAATTAATCTGTTATGAAACATGCAATGACAGCCAGTGTGTAATTGAATACATTTTAATTTAAAAACTGCATTATGTGCAATTTACATGTTTGCATAGATTTTTTTTTTTTTTTTTTTTTTTTTTTAAGTTGAGTATTGATCTATTTAAAAATAAATAGTAATTAAATTTAAGTTTGGGTTAAGTTGTTAGGCCTAATTGTAACCTTATAATGTAAAAGGGCTCCCTTTAGTTTTTTAGGTAGATTTTTATCACTAAGAAAATTTTAACTATAACTGAATGTAGGCTATTTAAAGACAGAGCAACTTGTTCAGTAAACCACTGTTTATTTAAAAAAAAAAAAAAAGGTTTAGTTTTCCCCCCTGCTGTACCGAAAGCATACCGAACCGTGACGTTAAAACCGAGGTATGTACTGAACCGTCATATTTGTGTACCGTTACACCCCTACTATGCAGTGTTATTTTGATTATTCAATTTCTGTACCTGAATTACGGCTGCCACTAATGACTATTTTTATGTCGATTAATCTATCGACTAATTTATCGATTAATCAAAACGATTAATTTCCCACAAAAAAATCAACAATTTTACTTAAGAATATTTTATTAAACTACATTTTATTAAACCAAATTAAATCCAAAATAAAATTTGGATAACATTTCTATGAAATACTTTTTTAAAGCAAAAGTAAAGTGCAACAGAGTTCAAGAAGCATGTGTCCATCTCATCACTGAAATCAGTTCAGTATTATAGTGTAAGAATGACAACATATCCACGTGTTCTAGTCTAATAATAATACAATTATAATAAAAAAAAACTTTTTAAAGGAGTATTTACCAGAAATAGTATTTACCAGAATTTATTTAGGTGAAAAATGTAAATGTGCAGTATTTTTGAAAAATGAATAAATAAAAACTTTAAAATATAAAATCCATTAATTGGAGATGCTTTTGATTACTAAATTTAATGTAACCATTAAAATGGAATCCAGAAAATAATGGAAAACAGAATTTGGTACAGATAAAACTGTAAAACTCAATTAATTAGACAGGCTTTTTGATTAATAAAATTTAATTTAACCATTAAAACAGAGTATAGAAAAATGAGAATGGGAAAAAAAAACTGAATTTGGAAATAAAATGGATTTCATAGGGCCCTATAATTATAATTAATTTTTTTTTGTGGTAATAAAAATAGATGTATGTGAACATAAGCTTTTAAAATGACTTAAATACATGTATAATAGTAATGATGCAATAATAATTAGTTCAAATAAAGTATCAAAAGCAAGAAATCATATGGTTTTATTGAACAAAAATTAAAATACATAATGTATTATAAACAATAGAGCTAATGTAGATAACGCATAACAACAAAGGTCTGCAGGGGGCGCCGACGGCCTGATGATTATTATTAAACATTACTGCGCGATCTAATCCTTGTTTAATATTGACCAAGCACCATTTAATTCAAATGTCCACTTAATCTTTCATATTTGTCCATTTCTTTAAGACAGAAATGCTATAGTCACTGTAATTAAATGAATATGTGGACATCAAAACGTGTAAACTCAGAGTGAGGGTTTGAGCTTTTATTTTGAAATCGCGATGTACTCTCCTGTGTTTGCACAGGTTTATAAATGATTTACCTTACAAATCTGATGAAATGGCGCACGTTGCGTTCCCAGATGAACGTTATGATAAACCCAAACTCACAACAACATGCAGAGACGGAGTTTGAGACGCTCCACAGATGTAAATGATACGTTTCTGTGGAGCTACGGTGAACGGAGCCGCTGTGAGACGCACGTACGTAACCTACACGCATGTACATAATTAAAGTGCATACTTTAGCTTTGAACTGCATCGCATATAATTATTTAATTAAATCATAGCGTTTGTGAATTCACAATTAGAGTAGAATAGAATTAGAATAGAATGTTTTTATTTGTCACATACACAATTATATAGAGAGTATATAACCAGCAGTGAAATGTATTCTCTGCATTTAACCCATCCTAAGTGAACACACACCCGGAGCAGTGGGCAGCCATGTTACAGCGCCCGGGGAGCAGTTGGGGGTTCAGTGTCTTGCTCAAGGACACCTCAGTCGTGGTGTTGAAGGAGGAGAGAGCGCTGGTTATTCACTCCCTCACCTACAATCCCTGCCGGACCCGAGATTCGAACCCACAACCTTTGGATTACGAGTCCAACTCTCTAACCATTAGGCCACGACTTCCCCATAATTATACTTAATTATGATTTTTAAATGGGTTTAATATATCATGCAGCCTTGGAAAATAGTCTAATAATGTGTTTATAATGTGCTTCCGGTATTTGGCCGGTTAGTCGATGCAGCAAAATGAAGTTGACGATTTTTAAAAATCGACGAATCGCGACAGCCCTAACCTGAATACTGTTAGACTTGCCTTAAAAATACAAAGCACTGTTTATTTCATTTGTATCTTTGTTCTATTATATTTATCTATGCTTGTAATTTGTTTAATTCCTATGCTGATTTACTCACCAACAAAATCACCCCAATCATTGATTTTTTTTTTTTCCCCAAATAGAGCCATTCAAGTCATCTGGTGATTTTTTTTTCTTATAATATATTTTAGACATAATATATTTTCTTACAAATAAATAAATATATAAAAACGCAGAAAAGCAAAATATTGCAATGTGAGTTTTCCAATATCGTGCAGCCCTACCCCACACACACTCTGACCATGTCACAACACAGCCATCAACACCCTCCCTCCCCCCTACTGTTTCTCAGCCTGTACTCAAGATCTGTGAAGATGATGTGTGCAAAGTCTTCAGGAGACAGAAGATAAGGAAAGCCGAAGGCCCAGACGGTGTCTCTCCAGCCCGCCTCAAAGCCTGTGCTGTTCAGCTATCATCCATCTTCACACAGATCTTCAACAGATAACTAGAGCTGTGTGAAGTCCCCTCCTGCTTCAAACGCTCCACCATCAACCCTATACCCAAGAAACCAAAAATCACAGGACTAAATGACTTCATGACCTGTTGCTTTAACATCTGTGGTCATGAAGTAATTTGAGAGGCTTGTGATGGCATACTTGAAGGACATTACTGGACCCCCTGCAGTTTGCTTACCGAGCAAACAGGTCCGTGGATGATGCAGTCAACATGGGATTGCACTACATCCTCCAACATCTGGACAAACCAAGGACTTATGTGAGGATCCTGTTTGTGGACATCAGCTCTGCTTTTAACACTATCATCCCATCACTCCTCAAGCCCAAATTAACTCAGCTCTCTGTCTCCACCTCTGTCTGACAGACAGGCAGCAGCTAGTGAGGCTGGGAAAACTCACATCCAACACTATCAGCACTGGTGCCCCTCGGGGCTGTGTTCTCTCCCCACTGCTCTTCTCCCTCTACACCAACGACTGCACATCTAAAGACCCCTGTCAAGCTCCTGAAGTTTGCAGACGACACCACACTGATCGGCCTCATCCAGGATGGTGACGAGTCTGCTTACAGACAGGAGGTTAAAGAGCTGGCTGTCTGGTGCAGTCTTAACAACCTGGAGCTGAACATGCTCAAAACAGTGGAGATGATCGTGGACTTCAGGAGAAACCCCCCTGCACTCCCCCCACTCACCATCATGAACAACACTGTGGCTGTGTTCGAAATGCCATACTATCATACTACTCTTACTATTTCTGCAGCATGCAGTATGTATGCTGCGCATAGTATGCAAATTTTCTGTATGCATGGAATACCCGGATGACCTACTATATTTGCCAGAATCTGCTAAATATAACTCAAGTACACTGAAATCAGTACAGAAGCTGTGTTCCGAATGGCATACTACCATACAACTCCTACTATATTGCAGTATGCTGTGTGTATACTGTGAATAGTATGTGAATTTTCTGTATGCATGGAATGCCCGGATCTTCTGCTACATTTGCTGAAATTTGATGTATGCATCTGAAGACGCTGCGTGGGATACTGTTTCCCAGAACGCAACACGCTCCATGTGACGTTTCATCTTCAAACACGTGACTGAACTGGAGGCGGGGAATAGTAATTATGAATGTTACACTTGTATATGTACGTATATACATATACATGTAAACTACAAACTATTGCTGTGCATCTAAAAACGATATAATTTGTAGGACATAAATTGTACTTTAATCTCTACGGCACTTTTCCGATCAAGTCAAATGACGTCATCTTTATCTCTGAAGTGGATCAAAATAGTTCATCAAAGTTGTCCTAACACAAGAGTGCATTTTGGTTTTAGGGCAACTTTGATGAAAGGTTTTGATCCATTTAAAATGTTGACTACTGTACATTGTTTCAAAGATATTAAATAATAATATAACATTGCAGTAATATAATATAAATAAAATTAATATTTCAGTTATGCAAGCATGGTTAAATTCCACTGTCAAGCAGCTCTAAAAAGAAACGGAGTGTTGTTACTCAAAGAAGAAATAGGCCAATTTGTTGTCAGAGGCTTACATTAACTCCGCTCACCAATGCCCGGCAGCGAGAAACAGCTCTGCAAAAGACACGTGTGTTTCTGAACCAGTGGCGCAGTGAGTAAAAGACGCGAGATGTGTGCTGTTGATGCGAGCCATACGAGTTCCATTCCGCCTTGTCAAACTTGTCCAACTCCTTTTCCCATCACATACCAGATCAGAAAGGCATTTATTTTCAATAAAAAATTATATGAAAAGTGGAAATTAAACGGCTCATTAATAAAACAGTGTGCTTAGCTGTAGGTAGGTTTTTGTCCCCATAAAGTGGCGTTCATCAAATAAAATGTATGATAATTTATACTCAATATGTTATTGTACTGTTTTATAATGTACTAAAGTACTGAAGTACAAACATCTGCCACCTAACTTCTATTTACACACCTGTTGCTCAAGAAAATGCTGCTATTTTAGCGTAAACAGAATTTATCATTATTTGCACTTAGTGTAAATATATCACTCTTTCCAATTAGTGTAACTGCCAAAAATATAATTGTTCAGTTAAAGACAGATCAAAAGTTCTTAGTTATGAAATGAATTCAATTGGGCAATATAGCATTGTTTACTAATATGAAGCCTTATTAACAAGCCTTTGTAAAAGAATAGTTAGCACATTTGTTTGTAAGGTAATAACCTTGACAGCTGTGCTGAATTAATGTTTGTGTTTGTCATGTGACAATTAAGCATACTACTCTGAAACATTTGTTGTATATTGTTTCACACACTATTCTTTAAAAAATAGTAGGCAGTATGCACTGTGTACTGGGCAGTAAGCAGTAAGCAAGTATGCCATTTTGAACACAGCCTGTGACTGCAGTGGAGTCATTCAGATTCCTGAGCAACACCATCTCTCAGGACCTGAAGTGGGACATTCACATAGACTCTATTGTCAAAAAGGCCCAGCAGAGGCTGTACGTCCTTCGCTAGCTGAAAAAGTTCAACCTGCCACAGGAGCTGAAACAGTTTTACTCTGCTGTTATCGAGTCAGTTCTGTGCTCCTCTATAACTGTCTGGTTTGGGTCAAATCAGATTTAAGAAGTCTGCAAGCGTTCCATACCCGAGACTTTATAAACAGAAAAACGGGGTAACAAGACTATAGCAGTGGTTTTCAAAGCCACTGGACTATAGAATTCATATAAAGTCGACAGATGTTCGGAAACAACGCTAATGATGGTTATTGTCTGCTGTTGTCAATAATGTGGAAGTAAGAGGTTAAAGGTTGAAGCTAAATGTAATTGTAATATTGTCATCTCTTTAGTTTATTCTAAGACTTCCACAGTTTGCTCTAAACAAAATTCGAACAAAGAATTTTAACAACAGGGTAGCTAGCTAGCTAACGTTACTCGTTAAGGAAGCTTTTTAGGTGTCTGGAAATACTAAACTAAAATGAAACGTAAAATGGTGTTTTGTTGGAATATGTAATTAAAATATTAAACAAGATACATAATCATTAACCAAACAAAATATTCCAGCGTTAAGCCCTTGCAAACCTTGATGATGCAACTCGGCTGTGGGCTGTAAACAGCCACCATGATAGCTTACATTCAGTTAACATTACACGACATAAAGTCATTACAGTTAAGGTAACATCAGATTTATACTTCTTAAAACTTACCTCACAGACAAAAATAACCCTGGGGGAGCCACAAACACTTGACCTTTGGTGTCCCACTTTAGGGCAATTCACCTTACATGAAACAGTTTTAATGCTATATTATTGACTGTTTATGTTGCTAAGGTTGGTTGCTAAGGGTGTTGCTCAGTAAAAAAAACAAAAAAAACGAAGCGGTCATAGCTGTGCTGTATCATGAATAAAACACAGCTGCTGACCAATTAGAATCGAGGAATGGAACTAACCATTTTATAATGACATTTACGGTACAAATGTTTGTATATACAACATTGTTGTATTGTACACTACAGCAAATTCTGTAATAATATTGCATCATTCTATGCAATACATATCAATCCATGATTACATCTTTAGGCTTTGTAGCTTGGTTAAGATCTCCATTTTTGTGTCATTTATATGAGTCAGTTCTGCCTCCTGTCTGACCTCTCTGAGTTTGGTTTCATAATATCGTTTGTACTCCATCATTTTACACATGTTCCTCAAATTTATTATTTTTAGCTCTTGTATCTTTTCTTCTTTCTCCTGCTCTGATGCTGTTAGTGCCTCAATTATCTGCTGTAATTTCCTCTTTTCTTCATTAAATCTGGACTCTAGTTCCCTCTCTTTCTCTTGTAGTTTCTTCTCATAGTGTTGCTTCAGCTCCTCTTCTTTAGTCTTCAGCATGACCTCCACACCCTGGTAAGACTCACTAGTGTAAAATCCACCTCCAGTAGCAGTGATCATGTCATCTACTTTCTCCAGGAGCTCCAGAACTTGATTACGATCCTCCATGTCTTTATTATTGAACACATGATATCGTCCCCCGCAGCGCCTCAGGATTTCTTTCAGGTTCTCACCAGCTTTACTCATGTATTCTTCAACAGTGCTGGTCAGTTCATCACCGTGGGTGAAGAGGATGATTGTGTGTTTATCTGCTGTTTCTCCAAATATGGCTCTCAATTTTTCCACAGACATCATCTCCTCTTTTGTGAATGGACCGAGCTGAATGACCAGGATGATGGCGTGAGGTCCAGGAGCCGTCATATTCACACACTTACTGATCTCCTGTTTCAGATACTCCTCAGAAACGTCTGTGTCAAACAGACCTGGAGTATCTACCAGGGTAATTTCTCTTCTAGCCACTTCTGCAGTCTCTTTCCAGCATTCTTTGGTCACAGATGAACCACTGTTAGTGGCTCTGAAGACTCTCCTGCCCAGGATTGTGTTTCCAGACGAGCTTTTACCTGCTCCAGTCTTTCCTACCAGCACCATCCTTCTAATGGACACTGAAAAGTGTGAGAGAATTACTCAATTAAAAAATTGAAAATGTGAAAAATTGCAAACTGCATTTATTGTGACCATTTGTATACTGTATACTCACTATTTGGATGATCCATATCAAAGCTTCCCCTTCTACCTACAAGAGAGAGAGAGAGAGAGAGAGAGAGAGATGGCATTCATTTCATTTACTTCTTTTTGCTGCTAATTAACATTTTCAAAGTATTTGATTGAAAACAAAGACTAGTTTAAGTTATTTAGGAAACATGTTCCTATATATGACACTACAATAGTCTGGTTACAAGAGTGTTTTTAAATGACTTTTTATTGGTCTTTACATATAACTTGACATTTTTTCATGTGAAAAGCTCGGATTTAAGGTTTGTTTCAAAGGAATTCAACATTTCAAACATACTTGATAACATAGTATTTGCAATCGCATTGCGTTCCTCTAAAATAAACTATTATTATTATAAATGACATGGAATCAACAACGAACAAAGCTCAGATAAATGTAAGCTATTTTCAGATATGGACGTAAACAGCACTTCACATTCCGAGTGCAAATCGAAAGTAAAACGAACATACAAAACCGCTAGAGGTACGCTAATATTCGTGTGTTTAATTAAGCTACACAATTGATTCATTGAAAGGTAATCTCGAATCATTCCTAATGTCAGAAAGTTACCTTTTGTCACCACTGCGGTGCTTGAGGAGGCCATGATTGAGATTTACAGCAGATCACAGCACGCGCAGGTTACACGAATCACTCCGCTGGAAACACCGGAAACAGCGATCCGCCGTAAAACTAGAAGAAGAAGAAGAAGAAGAAACACCGGAAGCAGGAAACAACTGAAGTACGTTTTAAGAATAAATCTGTGTGAGCCTGAAAATATGATATTAAGGATAGTAATGTAAAATATACTGGATTTCTGCTAACGTATGCAGGCTATGCACGTTTGTTTTGGAGATGATGTTATTCAAGCTGACCGTGATCTGTGAACATTCTCAAAACAGCGCACATGTAGGAACTATTGTGCACTGAATAAATGTTCAAAGCATGAAAACATAGAAATAAAGCTTGTTTTAAAGTCACTCAATTGAGTACTAACTCTTTTAATTCTGTCAAGTGTCAAAATGCCAAGGGGCTCCTCATTAGGGCAAATATATTAGGCTGCATTAATGTTTTAATTATGATATCTTGAAGTGAATTAGCTACAGTACACCTAAATGTAATATATGATTTATATAGGCTTCTGGATATTTGATGCTTACCATGTATCTGTCCTTTTATACAATGTGGCCTATTAGAGTAAAGAGTTAATCATCTACATTTACATATAATCATTTAGCATACACTTTTTATCCAAAGTGACTTACAAATGACAAATATCCCAAAACCAGACTGTCATATAAACATAGACTGTGTTTAGAGTGCCATATACTTTATTGTACTTATTTAACTAATATAATGAAGAGAAATAAACTGATTTGAGGGAAATATTGATGATGCAGGGACAACAAGACTTCACCTTAATACGACTGAACAAGTATACTATAAAACAATCTACAGTAAACATACATTATCTGCAAACCTACAGATGATTCTCTCTGTCCTATCAAATAAAGGGAAAGCCCACACAATAATAATAAAAGAGGATGTAAAAAGTGTGATGAATCTGGATGTGATTAATAGTGGAGTGATGAGGTCCTCTGCTGGTGAACGAGTGGAACTGCGGAGATGAAAGGTGCATTATTTATATAAAGAAAAATTACATATTGCATAACCAGCATTTCTCCTGGTGTCAGTGTTGCGAACTTAGCATCTTACAGAAGTCTGTTTTACTCTAAATCACAATCACAGATCTTTCATTTACTCTTCAGGTAACCAAAACCCACCCTGATCTCAGCCGAATATTTTCCTTTTTCTGGCTGACCAAATGCCATCCACGGCTCAGCCAAACAGATACAATTTGATTTAAGTTTTTTTTTGGTTGGCCAGACTCCAGCCAGAGCTCAACCAAATGCTGTTTCACACCAGACTGTGAATAAAACAGTGCCAGAATTAAGCCAGACTTGGCCCACATGCTGTTGCTATCTGGGTTGTTGCTAGATTTTGCATCTTTTCAGACCACCCTAGCAACTTAAAAAAAAAGCACCCAGCTAGCAACAAATTTAGCTATGTTTAAAATTTATTTGGCAACTTTTAGCAACTTATGAAAAGTGACTCAAACTATAAAAAAGGCATGGATTATCCCTCTAAATAACAAACAAAAAAAAGAGAGGAAACCACTGAAGAGCAGCAAGCCAAGCAGCACATGAGCCTGGAGAGAGTTTGAAAGAGGAGACTAACAGTACACACAACATATGGGAATTATGTTGCTAGTTGCAGTTGTTCAATAATAATTGTTCATTACACTTTGTTATTAGCTTGTACCTATAATTGTCCATCAGGTACTGTATAAAGAAAATAGCAAAACAGAAAAGGTACTGGTGATTTTCTGCCAGAATATTATCCATTAAGTTTACAGACATTTCCCATAACCCTGAAAAGTAACAAAATACAATACAAAATTAGGATAAAACACCTGTGAATCAATTAAGAAAATTCATTCATGTTAACAGTACATTGTGCACACTTTTTACATATTTTTTTTTTAAGTATATCATATTAACTAAACTGCTAAAACTTGTTCACAATGTGTAGATTTACTAGCTAATAAGAAAATACATAAAATATAATTGTTCAAAATCATGAACAACTTTTATGAATTAAAATCTGATCATAATTTTTTTTACAAACAAATATAAATGAACATATTACAAATCTCATTTTCAATCTCATCTCACCAAGAATGCCATTCAGTTTGAGTAAACTCAGTGTGTATTCTATGCAATGACAATTTTGCATTGTTATGTGACGTTGTTTTTATGTAAACCTTTTGCAACTTCCCCTGAAAAAGAGTTGCAATACTGTCTGGTATCCAGACAAAAACTGCCCTGAGATCAGATCTCTGACACGTACACAAAAAAAAGTTGATTCTTTTAAGTTGATTCTCAAAAGTCTGTGATTTTGAGTGAGGCCTGTTTGTATTTGACTTTGAGTTATTTTGTACATTTAAAAGACTGTATACAGCCAGACAGCTCAAGTAGGAAAATACTTGAGAAATACTGTAAAGTACTGCACTAGCACTAAAGCTACTGCTCATTGAACAAGGCTTAATGCCTTAGAGGAGTATCCATAAACATAAAGTCTACTCTTCTGCACACAATGGAAACTTCAATGTAACAGAAACTCTTTCAAATGTCAAACATAACTAAACATTAATAGATGTTTCCCTTCACTCAAAAACACATAAAATAGCATTTAATTTCAAAATGTACTCTCCATATCCAACCAGCTATATGCAAAGCATGCTGGGAACTAACAATCACCTCTAAAATAAAACCGCAAAATTGAGCTAATTTTCTTCAAATAAATAGGTAGCCTTCTTTCCTTAATTTTTTTAGTTTAATCAGTTCCTCAATTCAAGCCTCAAAACTGCTGAAGTTTCCTTTAAAAAAACACACCTCTTGGTTTTATTAGTAAAAAGTCCTCAATATTTTCTATACAACACTGAATCACAATTTCTTTAATGAAATAGACACACTATTTTTAATTATTACCTTAATTTTTTTTAATGAAAATTATAAGACCCATGATTCATTTTTTACAGTGCACAATCCTTGACAGGATAATCAGGACCTCAATGTAAAGACTGACTGTATTAATATGTTTGTTAGATGAATACTTACATAAATAAGTTCCTGATACACTGATTGGAGTAGGCTATATTACAGATTACCAGAATGACAAATGAACCATTACAATGTGCAAAACAATTGGACAAACAACAAAACCAATACTGTAATATTACAAAATTAATTTACACATTACTATTTTTTACTATTAATGTACAATTGAAGTTTTCCCCCAATAACCACCACTGAATAAACAGTAATATATGTTTCAATATTTTTTGCTTGCTAACACATCAATACCACAGACATGTATTCAACCGTGAAAATTAGAAAATATGATCATGTTAATAGATGATTAATTGTACTTAATTAATTGGTCACTTGCTGATCTATCACATGACACAGACCGTAAGTTCAATAATCAGCAGAAATGGCACAACATGGGCATAATTTGACATTTATACATATATTAACATTTTTTTTAATTATTATTATTTGCATTATTTGAGTTGAATATTGTTTAATATCCTTCATCCACTGTGCCCATTAGCAAAACCCTAATGACCAAACAAAGACCAATCTCACTTCACTGATGCGTTTCTGCAGATGCACAAATAGGCTGAAATCTAAAATTAATGTATTTTTTATGTAAATGTCATCAAGAGCCTGTTTAGCTGCTGAAGAGCAAGAAATGGAGACTCTGGAGTGAAGCTGGGGCAGCAGAATGATTACAGAAAGCTTTTAGTTTAGATTTAAATCCATTTCTCATAAACAGCAGTCTGATAGACGGGAACCTCAGATTGTGATGCAGAGCGAGAGAATAGATCAAGCTGTAGATGTAGAGACATTCTGCTCTACCATCAATCTTCAGCAGTAGTTCTTTCTCCAGCTCTGTGTTATTCTCATCTCTATTGTTGTCTTAATCTGCTGTTCTCATTGAGGTTCTCTATGGTCTCTTCTAACTGATCTCCATGACCTGACATTGAGTAAAGGGTGGATAAACTCTTCTCACTCACTCATCTGAGCGTCAAAGAATGCAGAAGTATCAACTACAGACACATTGCTGACTTTCTTTCTGTTGTTTTCTCTTCTCTTCCTCTCTCTGTCTCTCCAATTCCTCTCTCCGTCTCTCTGCTATAATTCTTTCCTGTTCAGCTTCCATCTGTGCTCTGATTCTCTCCTCCTTCTCCTTTCTCACTCTCTCAATCTCCTCTTGTATTTGTTTCTCCTCTTGTTGTTTTCTCTTCAATTCCTCTCTCCGTCTCCTCTCTTCTTCTTCTAGTCTAAATCTGTGAGCATCTTCATACATCTCATTACTGTAGTGTCCTCCTCCATTCTGCTCTATCATTGTGTCAATCTTCTGCAGTAGGTCATTCACCTGCTCTCTGTTATTCTCATCTCTATTATTGAACATCTGATATCTGCCTTCACACTGATCAACTAGACATCTTAATCTACTGTTCTCCTCAATGAGTTCCTCTATAGGCTCTTCTAGCTGATCTCCATGAGTGAAGAGAATGATGGAGTATTTTAACACCTCCTGACCAAACATCATCTCAATCATCTGAGAAATCATCTCCTCCTGCTCAGTGATCCTCATATTTACATTAAACACAATGAGAAAAGCGTGAGGTCCAGGACTGGATAAATACACACTTCTCGCTATCTCCTCCAATAACACTTCAGGACTCATATCTGTATCAAAGAATCCAGGAGTATCGACTACAGACACAGATCTGCCTGAAACAGTGGAGTGTGCTTCTGGACATTCACGGGTTACTGATCTCATTCTCCTCACAGATCTGAACGTCTTCTGTCCCAGTATTGTGTTTCCAACTGCACTTTTCCCATCACCACTTTTACCCAGAAGAACAATCCGTCTGGATGACAGACTGGAGACAGGAGTGTGTTGATCAAAATTGGTTGGTATTTTTCTCCTCAATGGATTCTGCTTCAGTATCTCTGGTGGTTTTTCTTCTAAAGAAACAAAAAACACTGAATACCATTTTTAACACTCACTGCAAAATATTTTGATCAAAAGGTGTCCAGAATATTTATTCAATATTGGTAAATAAGACTCACCCTGTATCTCACAGTATGGCTTAATTATTTTTAGAAACAGTGTTTGAACTTGTGCAGTATCTAATGTAGTTTCAAATTAATTTGTCACTTAAACATCAACTACGGGTAGAAGAATCTGAAATAATTCACATATATAACTAAACATATATTTACACTAAAGCAAATCTTTGCGTATAGAGATACTGTCAGTTGTTGATAGGGATTGTATGTTCTGATTCTGATGTTCTGATTTTTAATTACTGGACTGTCTGAGAGACTGAGCAAAACAAGGACAAGCAAAGTGAACTGAGCTTAATAGCTGCGTGTAGCAGAATTAAAACAGAACTATTTCAACAGCAATGAAAACCATTAAATGAAATATGCTCTTGCTAAAATATATTTCACAGTATTTTAAAAATGATCTATGGAATTAAATCAACTTACTGGGTGAGTGATCACTAACTGAACTTTGTTGTTTTTCTTGTTCTTTTTTCTTCTTTTCATCTCTTTTCTGACTTTCATCTTGTCTCTGTTTCTCCCATTGCATTCGTTCCAGTTTCATCTGCTCAAGCATTTTATTCTCTTTTTCCTCTCTGTCTTTAATTAGACTTTTATATCGTTCTTCTCTCTCTCTGAATTCATATTCTCTCCTTTTTCTCTCTTCATCACTTCTCTCTTTCTCTTCTTCATGTTTCCTCGTCAGTTCTTCTCTTTCTCTGTTCAGTTTCTCCATCAGGATCTTCATCTTGTTTTCTTCTGCTTCATGTTTAGATTGAAGATCTTCTTTTTCTCTTTCCATTCTCTCTCTCTCTTGTTTTACTTTCTCATTAAATCCATCATAAACTCTCTGTTCTTTCTCTCTTCTTTTCTCATCCTCTTCTTCTCTTCTTATCTTTTCCTCTTGTTTCTGTTTCTCCCATTCCTCTCGTTCTCTCTTCATCTCCTCACGCATCTTCTCTTCACTCTCTTCCTTCTCTTTCATTTCTCTTTTATATCGTTCTTCTCTCTCATTAAATTCATCTTCTCTTTTCTTCCTCTCATTCTCTATTCGGTTCATCAGTCTGTCGGTTACTGTTCCATATTGGATCTGTAGTTTCTCTTTTTCTGATCTTATTTTTTCATTTTCTTGCCTCATTTGCTGAATTTCATTTGCAAATGTCTCTTGTTCTGTTTTCCTCTCTTCTTCTCTTTCTCTGACTCTGTCCATCAGGATCTTCATCTGTTGTTCTTGTTTTTCTCTCTCCATCTGTCTGAACATCTTACATGAGTAGTAACTCCCTCCGTTTTCTATAACCATGGCATCTATCTTCTGCAGTAGATCAGTCACCTGTGTTTGGTCTCCAGTCTGATTATTATTGAACACATGGTATCTGTTTCCACACGCTTCAATCAGCTTCATCAAAGGAGATCCAGGTTTCCCCAAACACTGATCAATGGTTTTGTCCTTCAGATCATCTCCTCTGGTGAAGAGCACCATGGTGAACATTAAAGATTTCTCACCAAATGTCTCTTGGATGATTTTCACTGATGTTTCCTCGTGGATAGTGAAGCGTTGTCCTAAATTGAGCACAATGATGAACACATGTGGTCCAGGCAGAATCATGGAGATGCAGTTGCTGATTTCTCTCTGGATCTCCTCATTAGTAAGTTCAGTATCAAACAGTCCTGGAGTGTCGATCACAGTAACGTGTTGGCCGTTAATTTCACATGTTTCTCTCCGACTCTCTTTAGTAACCGACTCTTGAGATGTTTCTGCTGTAAAAGCGTTTCTGCCTAAGATGGTGTTTCCTGTTGCACTTTTTCCAACTCCAGTTTTCCCCAGAAGAACAATCCTCAGTTCATTCGTGTCTTCTCTTGAAACTGAAAATTTAAAAGGAGTTAAAAGCATTAAAAAAATAATAAAAATCATGCTGAAATTGAAGGTATCATAAAATGGCAAGATCCGCTGGGTACCTGGGGTAAGTTGTGCCACTTTTCACTAATTTAATGTTTTTTTTTATTATTATTTTTATGAATTCAAACTCTAAAGGGTTTTGCAGTTTCCTTTGCAAAGCTGATATAGCTTAAGTTTTGGATCAACTTCTCCCATGTATGTAGTAAGATGATGCATGAGTTCAGACAGACATTATATACAGGGCCATGCACAGACATTTTGAGGAGCAGTGGCCCAAGCCAAGAAAAAGGGCACCAATCATGAGAGACTGGAAGGGGACTCGAGAGCACATTCAGCAAATGCCTGTTGAGTGCTGCTGGGGTGCGAGAAATGAAATCCCGCAGTGGAACTAGACCATCACAATGATTGCATAATGCTTTATCATGGACTACTCCCCTCCACTCCACCCTTATAAAGTACTCTGCCTTGTTAGAAGGGGACCTCAGCCTGTGACGGCATATATATATATATATATATATATATATCACAGATTATAATATTAAAACTGCATCACTGCTCCAGAGTATTGAGTTAGTTCTGTGACTGGCCAAAATGATCAGTTTGACTGTTTAATAATATGGATTTTTTGTTTTTGTACAACTGGAATGTTTGAGTTTTGAATTACATTTTTTTTTATGTTTTATCTTTAGAACGTTGAATTTTGCACTTTTGAATCCTTTAACTGATTAAAATCACAAATGTATAAATACTACTACAGAATAAAGTTCAACTGTAATATTAAAAATTCACATTTTTTCCATTATCCTAGCTCCATACTTTAAGATTAAAAAAAAAAGTTTTTCTGCTCATTACCTTTTGGCAGTAAATGCGCCTCTAGTAAATTAACTTTCTTCTTCATCTGGTCATATTTCATCAGTTTTTTCATCTGCGCCTCCAGAAATGTCTCTGTGGAGTAAAAGCCTCCTCTGTTTTCTTTCAGCATCTGCTCAATGTTCTCCATCAATGTGGACACTTGTTTTTTGGGACCAAAGAAATTATGTCGTCCTCCAAAACTCTGAATGACAGACTGTGTTTCTTCATTGAGTTCTGCTGTCTGATGCTCTGAATTCTTCATTATGAGGATCATAATGTGTTTGTTGATTCTTGAGCTGAATATCCTCTGGATCTCCTGCATTTCTGCTTTGTCTTCATTATTAAGAGATCCGTCAGGAATAATGAGGAGGAAAACATGAACTCCAGGATGACAGAAAGACACACAGCGGAGAGTCTGACGCATCACTTCCTCCTCTGAGAGATGAGTCAGAGCTGGAAGCTCCAGCAGATTGATCAGACGACCATGAAGCTCCACATCTCTCCTCACACACTCTGATCTTCTGTCTGTCTGCTGCAGGATCAGCTCTGATATGGAGGATTTCAATGTGCCGTCACTCCCACACACAACCGCATTCAGCTTCACACCCTCTGAAACTGTGGAAAATTAATAAAGCAGGTTAAACATTACATTTTTAACATTAATGCTATTTCAATTACAAGTTTCAGGCTATTTTCATCTATGTCTGACTCTTATTTCTAAACCTAATTCAAAGAATGAGACAATATAATAATCATCACATTTGCTTATAATATTATTTTACAAATGGAATATATTAGATACACAGAACAAAGAATAACAAAAACAAATAAATGAAGTTAGATCAGTTAAGATCAGTTAATTAAGTCAAGTTGTCAGGACAGGGTTGGATGCTTCCACATAGACCATAAACATTCGCGCACCGAAAACGCGAATGTTTTTTTCCAACCAGTCCGTTTCTGAAATCACGTGCCATCTAATAAGATTTGAGCATTAAATCACATGGCCAGAGCAACTGCTGTTACCCAAAAGGTCGATGCGGTGGCGTTAAAAGCTCAGAATACTGTATTGAGCACGAGTATAAAAACACCGAAGTAGAGGACTTTCAGAGTCAGCCTGCGTCCCAATGTGCATACTGTCCATCCTTAATTCTATGTGATAGTAGTAATTTTCAATACTATTTAGGGCAGATAGGGTGGATAGTATGCACATTGGGACGCAGAGCCAGAGTGCGTTTACTCTCTAGATCTTCCGTATTAAAAAAATCAAGTGAAACATTTTTCTACACATAAAATATGAAAGCAAATAGACATATGATTATGACAATATATTTTCTGTATGTGTTTTGCATACAGCTCATGGTATTTTTATAACAATAAAGCATGTTTGTGACAAATTTTAAGCAGTGTAGCATTATTAAAGGGATAGTTCACTTTGAAATTAAAATGTGGTATCTATCAGCTTACCCCAAGGGCATCCAAGATGTAGGTGCCTTTTTTTCTTCAGTAGATCCAATTTTGATGTTTTTAGGTCAAACCGTTCTAGTCTGTCAGTCATATAATGGCAGGTATAGGTCACTGTCTCTATAAGAGGGAAAAGAACATGCACAGAGAAATCAAAATGAAACAATTCCCCATCGTAACTACGCATTGATGGCCTAAGACACGAAACGAGCGGTTTGTGTGAGAAAACGAACAGTATTTATATCGTTTTTTACCTCTTGTACACAACCATGTCCAAGTGATCTGAGTGCGGACACACATCCGGTGTGTGACATGTGTGTGCAGCATGAGCCAGAGCGCGCGCACACACACGTCACACACCGGATGCGTGTGCGCACTCAGATCACTTGGACATGGTTGTGTACAAGAGGTAAAAAACGATATAAATACTGTTCGTTTTCTCACACAAACCGCTCGTTTCGTGTCTTAGGCCATCAATGCGTAGTTACGATGGGGAATTGTTTCATTTTGATTTCTCTGTGCATGTTCTTTTCCCTCTTATAGAGACAGTGACCTATACCTGCCATTATATGACTGACAGACTAGAACGGTTTGACCTAAAAACATCAAAATTGGATCTACTGAAGAAAAAAAGACACCTACATCTTGGATGCCCTTGGGGTAAGCTGATAGATACCACATTTTAATTTCAAAGTGAACTATCCCTTTAAACATACAAAGAGTGTATGTCTGCCTATTATAGAATCAAAGTCAACTATAGATCACAATCGGAAGTTATTACAAGCACTCGATGATGGTTTAAAGTGTTTTAAGCAAATTGCATTAATAATTACATACATTTTCAAGTGTAACTTGATACTAATTGTGCCTCTTTTTATATTTTAGGATGTATTCTTGTAAGCATTATAGTTTGTGTTTCTGGTATAGAACCAAACTTTATTTAATTTAATGCTGTATATTGAGCAGTAGACGATGTTAAATCCATATACGAGATACATATCTGAAGAAAAATGCATTGTTGGTCGGCGCCACCTAGCGTGCAAGCATGAATAAGCAGAAGGCAATCAATCGTTTTGCACTCTGTGTGAATGCACCGTCCCGTTCGTCCGCAATTCGCCTTGCTTTTTCACATCACGCTCAGTGTGAAGTGGCCTTTGTGCATGACAACAAAAAATATAAATTGTGCTATTTTTCTATTGGATCATTTTATTATAGTTAGTGTTGCTTCGTGCTATTTTTTGTTCTTTAATATTGTCATAATCTAGTAGTAAAATCATGTCATTTTTACAACAAAGCTGCACACTGCTCAAATGTGGTGCTTTAAAGTGTTTCAATGAATTTGAGGATGTGAAGAGCTCAGAGTAGAAATAGATTTGTCATCTTGTAATGACTTTGAGTCTTTTATTTTATATACCAATTCAAACTTTTCCTTTTGTAGAGCTAAAATACTTTAATAAGCTTTAGCACAACTTACCCCATGCCTGTAGAAAGATGATGAGTGAGTTCAGCCAGACATCACAATGTGTATAAGCCAGACATGTTCACAAGTCTCTGAGGTCCAAGTCTAAGTCAAGTCTCAAGTCTTTAAAGCGGAGTCCAAGTCAAGTCTTAAGTCTTTGAGGTGACGTCCAAGTCACGTCTCAAGTCTTTGTTCTATTTATTAGCAACAATTCTTTCAGCTAGTTATTGAGGCTAAATCAGTTTTGAAATAATGATTTCACAATATGATTTTCTCAACAAAAAAAAAACGAACAAAATTTAAGACAAATTAGAAATGAAAAGGTGTCTATTTATTAATTGTCAGATAAAATGCTGCACATTTCTTTGTAAAATTGAAATATGTTAAACAACAAAACAAAAATTTAAAACAAACCCCAATTAATCAAATTAATTACACAAATGAAATAAATCTCATATAAACAAACTAAGGCTTTGTCTGTGCTCTTTTTCAAGTTAAAATGAGAGGCAACCACTGTATTTTAAACAACACAATCCAAACAAAGAGGCTGCATACATCCAGCATGAGCAGTTTCTAATCTAAATTGGATTGTATAATTTCGAAATTTGAAGCAAAAACAAAATGGTCTGACTTTAGTTTTGTGAAACTATTCTACATAAACCATCTGTACGAAACAAAACCGCACAGGCTGAATTAATGCAGATTCACTCTCTGCCAGCGGGTGGCGCTTGAACATCAATTAAACATCGTTTCCTTGGGTTTCTGCTGTAAACAAAGCAGAGCTGCGGTTATGAACACTAATATGCATTACACGGAGGCTAGATGAAAAGAAAATACCATCTAAACTTTTTTTAAGACAGCCAGTTTCGCTCAGAGATACATTCATATAAACTCCTATACCAAATGGCTTGCGTTTTTTACGAGTCTCACGAGTCACGAGTCCAAGTCAAGTCTCGAGTCAGCTGTTCACGAGTCCAAGTCAAGTCTCGAGTCAGCTGTTCACGAGTCCAAGTCAAGTCCCAAGTCTTTATTTATGTGACTTAAGTGCGACTCGAGTCCAAGTCAAGTCTCGAGTTTCCATCTCTGGTATAAGCCTATATTATTCTATCACAGTGTCATATTAATTCATTGTAAATGAATAAAATGTATGTTGGTTTCTCTGTTTATCTGTAAAATTATATAATTACAGGAAACCTTTCAGCTGCACTGCTCCATGGAATTGTAGTAGTTCTGTCTTTGGCCAAAATGATCAGTTTCAATATTCTACATCTACATTTCCTGAGGCTTGATCTTTGCTCTTGTTTTTGTACAGTCAGAATGTTTGAGTTTTGAATGTTGCACTTCTGACACATTTTTTTGTTATTTTTCTGGCTCCACAGTTTAAGAGTAAAACTGATTTTTTTTTGTCATTACCTGCCAGTAAATTGATCAGATTTGGTGCTTGATAGTGTTTCAATGAATTAGTTTGTGAAGAACTCAGAGTAGAATTTGATTTGCATTCAATCAATATTAATTATAAATTAAATTAAACTCACATCTTTCTGTGGCCTGTTGCTTCATTGTGAAATCCTGTGAGGCTTCATATTGAGCACAAACCAGGTGAAGTCCATCATTCATTTGCACAATGTCCTCAAACGCCTGCAGAAGATCATCAGGAGAGCTGCTTCTCTGAAGACTGAAGTGTCTGTCGGAGCATTTCTGAATGATTTTCTGTAGGATGTCACTGGTTTCTGTGGGCTCTTGTGTGCTGAGCACCATAGTGTGTTGATAAACGTGCTCAGAGAAAGAGTCCAGCACCTTCTTCACACGCTCTTGATCTTCTGTTGAACACTGATCATGTTTGAGGAGCAGAACGATCACATGAGGTCCTGGATCAGACAGATCAACACACTCTCTCACTGTCTGTGTGATCTGATGATCTGAGATGTTCGTCTGGAGCAGCGTAGGACTGTTGATGATGATCACATGTCTGTTCTTCAGTCTTCCTCCGACTCTCTCTACAACATCTGGAGGAGCTTCACTGTCAAATGCTGCTCGTCCTAATATGAAGTTTCCCACTCGGCTGTTTTCTGACACACTTTTCCCCAGCAGGACAATCCTCAGATGAGTCATATCACTCACTGAAAAACAAGAGACATGTGTAACTTACTGTATGTGACCAAGATCTTTAGTTTTGATGCATCAACATCACTAACAGAAGTAGAAACATTTGGAGGGAGTAAAATGGCCCATAATTATCACATGTTCTTCACCAAGGTTAATCAATGTTCATCTTTGTAAAGACTTACTGGAGGGTGGGTGTCTCTCTTTGCTCTGACTTCTCTTTTGAGCAGAACCACAAACAACAGCTGCAAAACATCAAATTAAGAACAAAAGATGGGATTTAGAGGAGATTGAGGTATAACTACAGTAAACATACATATTTATGCTTTTAGAAGATACTTTTGTGGCAACATGGTCAATAGGAACAAGGATGTTCACAAACAGTTTGCTCAAACCAAGCAAAAGGGTAAATAATAAGGTGTAACTAAAACATCTTTATTAACCCACAAGACAAGTTATCCACAGTTTTACACGTGCTGTAGTGTTTAGTTATTAACTACATCAGGTAACTTGTTTTGGCAAAGGTGGCTTTCACTTTAAATATAGTCTTTAAATGCAATGAATTACATTTAAAACAGCTTTTTCACAATTGATAGGACACTTAAGAATATTATAAATAATATTGCTTACAACCAAAAAGGCTGCTGACATTAAAAAAACAACTAATGAACATAAACATGAAGAGTCGCCATCAGAAACATAACGTGACGATGAATGTTTAAGCCAGAGTTTCATCAGTCAATGAAAAATGATTTTTACTTCTAAATGTTAAGTACAATGTAACATGGACACTTTTTACTTCAAGTAAACCTTTGGTTATATACTTTTCTAATTGAGTGAATCTTATTAAACACAAATCATGTCTGTCAATCATCTTACAAAAGATTATTTTCACCCGTACTAACTGAACCTCGATTAAACTTTTCTTTTAAAGACCTTGTTTTAAAAAGATGTCTGACTGTTATGACTGATGTTCATATTAATATCACTAATAGATCATAAACTCTCACCTCTTTCTCTGCTGGACATGATGATATTCTGTTGTTTCTTTAGTCATCAGTTGATCAGCATCTTCTCCGACTCCTCACATCTATCTCCTCAGAATCCTGTCGCAAATTACACTGATAACACAGCAATGAGATCATGTTACCACAATATGTGCACATAATTTATTTTAAAATGCTAATATTTAATACGCTGTTGTTTTCTCAATCACTCATACAAATAAATCAATATGCTGATAAAACTGAATGATTGATTTGTGCTTCTGTGTATCTACGCATTCATGTACACTGATATTCTCAAATGTATATAACAGTAATATCATATTTGATCACAAAAAGGAGCAGTTTTAAGCAATTTAGGCAACATGTACAATTCAAAACAATCGATTTGTACACATTATAATGCTTTACCTTTACACTTCATAACAGCTGATTGTTCCACGTGCACTTAAACTAGACAGAAAATGTTTTGTTTTTGTTTTTTTATGATTCTCAAGAGGATTTACAAGACATTTACAAGATGATAGTCACAGGGGTATGTTTTGAAATGACAAAATGGTTCCTTACATGAAAGTGAAACCAACGATTTCTGCAGTCCAAACAGTTAATTACACTCTTCATTACATTAAAATAATCATTTTAGTTTTTGTACATTTTGTACGTATTTACATATTATCCAATTCTTCACAGAGAGTGACTTTAAAGTAAAAGTGTTACCTGCATGTCGAGGTTCGTCATTCCCTTCGTGAAAGCGGAAAGAAACCTGTGTGGGCGGAGTTTGTGACGTCACGCTTTACACAAACGAAAAGTAACAAGAACAAATGAATCCTGTAACAGACAGAAAGTGATATTCTGTTCAATGTTAATAAAATAACACCATACACTCATATAGATTATTGAATAGCTTCCTTTGACATTATAGATTCAATTAGATAGGTAATAATATTTCGATATTTTTTCTTTACAAAAGATTCTTGATAAATTTCCAACCATTTTAATTCATTTATGGCTATATCAGCTATGTTGCTTCGATATTCTCTTTCTTGGTCGTTTAATTTGCTTGCCTAGACATTTTTATAAATTAACACTTCAAATTAAAATGCTTTTTATTGTGTGTGTCCGGAATAAAGTATATTTATCATTAAACAATTTAGTCTGCAATACAAGTTGAGCCAAGTTGTCACGTGATGGTTTCTTAAAGGAATAGCTCACAAAATAATTTATTCAACCTCATGTCTTCTTTCTTCCATGAAACACAAAGGGAGATCATTAGCCACAATTCGCTTTTTTGTAAGGTAAACTATTATTAATTTTAAGCCAACTATATGCTTAAAAAGGCATTAAGCATAAACGTTTTGCTCAAAAGTTTGCAAGTGGCAGCTGGTTCAAATATCAGATAACACCACTAACCAGGGCTATGAATGATTACCAGTATATGATCTGAAACAATCATGTTAATAAGGGTTAGCAACACTGCCGTTCTTTTAATGTACTGTGCATTCACACTCCAAAACAGTGAGCTGCCCAAGGAAGCATCAATTTAAGCACCAAAAAGTATCAAGCGTAATTACATTTCCTCATATTCCAGGTTGTGGATATTACAAATTTTAGGGTAGCACTGCAACAAGTTGGTGGACTACATGTGAATAATATAAAAGTATGTAGAGTACGATGTATAAAAGAAATATAAAAGAGTAGGATGTGCTTGCAGTGTCAACTTCTGTCATAGAAATGCATTACATATTTACAACTGCATATTTTCTGCGTAAAAATAAGGGTCAAGTTACGGGAGTTTTACCAGAGGCAAATGTTGCAAACATATAAAATACCCCAGTGGGATTTTTTTATAGAAAGATTAAAAATACGGGAGAAATACGGGAAAATATTTAAACGGGATGAGAGCGGGATGGAATGGTAAAATACGGGAGAATCCCGGGAAAAACAGGAAGGTTGAGAGGTATGTGTATATTTGTAGATCTTTAACTCTGCTGTGATTCTGATGATCATCTGTAGAGGGAGACACGTCACTGTATTACAGGGGTCAAAGGTCAATCCTATATTCTATATCTACATTTCCTGTCAAACTGAAGTTTGATCTTTGCTCTTGTTTTTGTACAGTCAGAATGTTTAAGTTTTGAATGTTGCACATCTGACAAGTTTTTGTTATTTTTTTCTGGCTCCACAGTTTAAGACTCAAACTGATTTTTGGTGATTACCTGCCAGTAAACTGATCAGATTTGGTGCTTGATAGTGTTTCAATGAATTAGAGCTTGTGAAGAACTCAGAGTAGAACTTGATTTGCATTCAATCAATATTAATAATAAATTAAATTAAACTCACATCTTTAACGCTGCTGTGATTCTGAAGATCGCCTGTAGAGGGAGACACCTCACTGTATTACAGGGGTCAAAGGTCAATCCTGCACTTTATCTGACCGCAGTAAGGGGAATATGGAGTATATTTGTCACCATTAGCTGCTACTGTGAAGGAGCGAGGAAACGTGGAATGATTACCTTGATCTACATGGCAAAGAAAATGTATAGTTTTTATTCTGTGTGAACTCACATGTGTATGTGTTAACTCATTAAAGCTCTTTGGAAAACTAACCATGGTTTTACTATAGTAACTAGTTTAACTATGGTATTTGCAGTAAAATCACAGTATCCACAAATTTACTATTCTCTTACTATAGTAACCATAATTATGCTATTTGTAGTAAAACTACAGTAACCACAAATTTAACATAGTTTCATTATAGTAACTATAGTTAAATTTTTGTAGCTAAACTATGGCAGTACAAATGGTAGGCTAATATATCTGTCAAAAATGGCTGCTACCATATATAAAAAAATGTATTACTCAGGCCTACTGGTAAATTGCTGCTAAAGACTGGTCAGGGAAGTATATACATCTGAACATTATTTTATTGTCAAAACACTGCACATAAATACATATATTATTTGATCAATAAGTAGGTTAAATGATCACACAGGTCAAAATGTTTTACTTGACTTTTTTACAACTTTAGAATCTAAACTGGGAATCAATAAGAATTGAAATCAATAAGCAGAATCAGAATCACAATGGATAAAATTCAAACAATACCCAACCCTATAGACACATATTGTGAAGTTCACTGATTTCTGAGCATTTTCTGAACACTGATCAGTTGATGGCAAAATACAAAAAGATGGCTCTTTGGCACAACGTGCACACCCATGGCCATACTGAGAGAGTATGTTCCAGTTTTCTGAAAAGATTAAAGATGTTTTCTTTTCAATGTTTGCCTAAAATGAACCATATCATAGAGTTCAATATCTCTTTGAAGAAGAACATTTAGACAAGTATTACAATGAGTTCTATGTAGTTGTACGAGTGTGAAATAAAAAATAAAGATGATTATCTTCATTCAGTTGTTCCATTTCTACAGGTTTGGTAACATAAAAGCTCTTAATTCCAAAGCTAATACGAGTTAATCAGTGTATTCAGTAGGTTGCATTAGTGGCATAAGGTATTGTATACAACAATGTGACAATAAAACAATGCATTTACTTTTTACTTTTGATACTCAAGTACTTTTAAAAGCATGTACTTTCGTACTTTTACTTAAGTAAAAACCTGTATTTACAACTTTCACTTGTAGTGGAGTAGTATTTGACCAGTAGTATCTGTACTTTCACTCAAGTAATGAAGTTGTGCACTTTGTCCGCCTCACCCGGGACACAGAAACAATCAGTTCATTAGTCTGTTTGTTTGTCTTATGAGCTTAAGTCATTTGTTTGTTGTTTCCATTCTGTCCTCTTGTGTTCTCTCTGTGTATGTGTATGTTTGTGTTTCAGATGGACGGTTCCTGAGATAATTTGCTGGAGGCTGTGATTGGTTCTCCTCCTCAACTGACTCAGATATAAGGACTGCCCCAAACACTGTGCCATGATTATGCCATAGTGTGTGACTCTGTAGTTTGCCTTTGTGCGTTGTCGTTCGTTTAAGTCTTTGAGTGTCTTATCAGAGAGTTAGTGTGTAGGTGCTAAAGATTGTCAGTGATTGTAATTCTGTGATAGTGTTTTTTTGTTTCCATTCTGTGATATTCCTTGTTAACTTGACCCATGCCTGATTGACTATGATTTTGGATTCCGATTGTGGATTGTTTGCTGTTAACTTGTATATATCTTTTGTAAGTATTGGCAAGTTAAGGGTTGTAGGGAGTTAGACGCCATTTTATTTTGAAACATCTTTTCTCATTGTTTTTGGTTAAGGGAGTCAGGTAAGTTGAAACTGTATTTTTGTTTTCTTTATTTTGGCTTAGGAAGTGTAAAATGTAAAAAAAAAAAAAAAGGATATTTTTATTTGTTATTTTGGCCTTGTCCGCCCCTAAAGCTAAACTCTTATTTGTAAATAAATGCTTGTAATCCAACATCTCTCTGGTATTAAGACTCTTCCTTTTTCCTGTTACGGCTGACCCCTAGCAGTAGTAACAGTTTGTGATCAGATGAGTCTGAAAAAGAGTCCAGGAGCTCAACAGACTCTAGTGTGGATGGATGATCAGGTCTTCATCTAGACGTCAGTGATGTGTGTTCTTGAGAACATCTGAATGAAACTTCACAGGTCCGTGTGGATCATGTGAGACTAGAAATCACAAACATATAAGATTATCCTCAATGTTTTGGATTTATGGGGGGGTTTATGTTCTCAATAAATAATGCATGTCAATCATAGATGACTGATGAATCTGACTGAATGTGCCACTTTATGACAGGGGTGTTAAAAACATCTAGCAAGATTAAAAGTGTTATGATAAAGTAGACTAACTTACGGTCTGGCTTTATTTTCTTCATACTGTCACATTTAACAAGTCTCTCTCTGCTTTTCTCTTGTGTTTCACTGGTTTGTGTCTCATTTCTGTCCTCCATTTCTCTCTCTGTCCTGTTGGGTTTTGCTCTTCTCTGGTTTCTTATTCTCCAGAAGTCTTCTGTATGCATTATTTCATTTGTATCTGTTAAATCACACACAATTGAATTAAAATCATTAAAGTCAAGGTACAGAAAGTTCAGATAACCTCAGTGTGATTAGATTTGCTGTTAAAACTTGAACAAGTACTCCTAATAAGTCTTAATGAAACTGAAAGTATGTGATGTTGGTTGCCTATATGAAACACAATGAAATTGCTTCAGGTATTTTGAAAAAAAATAAAAAAAACAGCTTTTTCCTTCTACCTCATCTCATCATGATCCTCTCTGATACATCCGATTGACACTTTGTAGGTCTGTATCATGAGAGACTGTACATGAAGATAACAGTATTATCATCATAATGTCTGGACTGATGCTAGAGATTCAGATCATGTGAACGATCATAGACTATTCATAAACTCAAACATGCACAAACAAACAAAACAAATACATACATGAATAAATAAATATGTTGTGTTCGCAATTCATGTCAGCTAGTCTTTCATGAATAATAAGAATAAAAACTAGACTATACTCTGCAATGCTAATGCTATGATTCAGAGCATGTACACATCCAGTGTTGCCAATTTAGTGATTTTGTAGCTAGATTTAGCGACTTTCCCACCCCTTTTGAGAATTTTTTCAAAAGTATAGGGACAAATATAGCAACTTCTTGGACAAACCTTATCTAGGTTCTCATCTTGCCTACTGATCTACAAACCCGATTCCAAAAAAGTTGGGACACTGTACAAATTGTGAATAAAAACAGAATGCAATGATGTGGAAGTTTCAAATTTCAACATTTTATTCAGAATACAACATAGATGACATATCAAATGTTTAAACTGAGAAAATGTATCATTTTAAGGGAAAAATAAGTTGATTTTAAATTTCATGGCATCAACACATCTCAAAAAAGTTGGGACAAGGCCATGTTTACCACTGTGTGGCATCCCCTCTTCTTTTTATAACAGTCTGCAAACGTCCGGGGACTGAGGAGACAAGTTGCTCAAGTTTAGGAATAGGAATGTTGTCCCATTCTTGTCTAATACAGGCTTCTAGTTGCTCAACTGTCTTAGGTCTTCTTTGTCGCATCTTCCTCTTTATGATGCGCCAAATGTTTTCTATGGGTGAAAGATCTGGACTGCAGGCTGGCCATTTCAGTACCCGGATCCTTCTTCTACGCAGCCATGATGTTGTAATTGATGCAGTATGTGGTCTGACATTGTCATGTTGGAAAATGCAAGGTCTTCCCTGAAAGAGTCTGGATGGGAGCATATTTTGTTCTAGAACTTGGATATACCTTTCAGCATTGATGGTGCCTTTCCAGATGTGTAAGCTGCCCATGCCACACGCACTCATGCAACCCCATACCATCAGAGATGCAGGCTTCTGAACGGAGCGCTGATAACAACTTGGGTTGTCCTTGTCCTCTTTAGTCCGGATGACATGGCGTCCCAGTTTTCCAAAAAGAACTTCAAATTTTGATTCGTCTGACCACAGAACAGTTTTCCACTTTGCCACAGTCCATTTTAAAAGAGCCTTGGCCCAGAGAAAACGCCTGCGCTTCTGGATCATGTATAGATATGGCTTCTTTTTTGACCTATAGAGTTTTAGCCGGCAACGGCGAATGGCATGGTGGATTGTGTTCACCGACAATGTTTTCTGGAAGTATTCCTGAGCCCATGTTGTGATTTCCATTACAGTAGCATTCCTGTATGTGATGCAGTGCCGTCTAAGGGCCCGAAGATCACGGGCATCCAGTATGGTTTTCCGGCCTTGACCTTTACGCATAGAGATTGTTCCAGATTCTCTGAATCGTTGGATGATATTATGCACTGTAGATGATGATAACTTCAAACTCTTTGCAATTTTTCTCTGAGAAACTCCTTTCTGATATTGCTCCACTATTTTTCGCCAGCATTGGGGGAATTGGTGATCCTCTTCCCATCTTGACTTCTGAGAGACACTGCCACTCTGAGAGGCTCTTTTTCTACCCAATCATGTTGCCAATTGACCTAATAAGTTGCAAATTGGTCCTGTTCCTTATATGTACATTTAACTTTTCCGGCCTCTTATTGCTACCTGTCCCAACTTTTTTGGAATGTGTAGCTCTCATGAAATCCAAAATGAGCCAAGATTTGGCATGACATTTCAAAATGTCTCACTTTCAACATTTGATATGTTAGCTATATTCTATTGTGAATAAAATATAAGTTTATGAGATTTGTAATTTATTGCATTCCTTTTTTATTCACAATTTGTACAGTGTCCCAACTTTTTTGGAATCGGGTTTGTATATTCATCTTTATATAAATCAGTGAATTTGCCGTTATGATGTCATCTAGTGACATTTAGCTACCAGTTTTAGCTACTTTCAATTGAAAGCAGTTGGCAACATTGTAACATCCACAGATAAACAAACTCAACACAAGCACAAAATAGCTAACCAGGTGATCCATTTATGTTACTGTTTGTCAGCTATTAAAGCATTTCATGCATACAGTAATAAAAACAGATCATGACTTTACATGGGTTTAATTAGTCTGAATTGTCCTCACATCAGGACACGAGAATGAAAGTGTTAATCACCCATCACACTATTACTTTTATTAAAATAAATAAACAAATAAATAAATGAATTCCAGTTGCACGACTGGAAACAAAAGCACTAATGATGTAGACGTTACTGTAGCTGCTTGAATGTACATGACATTACACTTTCCACAAAATGCATTTAAAATAAAACTGTTAAAGTATCATGTTAAAGTATCTGACCTGTGATGAAAGGAGATTTTGAAATATCCAGAATATGAATATGAGAAATAAAGATCCACAGTGAAATCAGTCAGCAGTGGAGTGAGTTTCTTCAAGACGCTGGAAACATGAGTGTGTCTCTTATATCGGTCGGTTGCTATATATTACAAGTCCCTTCCGCGTCAGCTGGGTTTTGTGGAAGAGAGACTCAAGTGTGGTATGAAAAGGGGAAATGAGCAACAGATCATTTTTGCATTGTAACAGGTTATTCTGTGTAACTGCGTAACTGATTTCAGCAGACATGTACTGATATCCTCTGACTGATGTCGATATAATGCTGATATTGCAATTTAATTGAAAAATGATGTACAAATGACTGAGATAAAATTAACACTAGCATTACTGTATAAGTGGTGCAGATTTTCAGGGTGATTGTTTACTGGCTGAGTCTCCTGCTCCAACACACCTGCTTGTAATTGTTAAGACAGGTGAAGTAAGATTACATATATAATATATCTGCTCTGAAAATTGGAAGATTGTGAAAGATTTCCATTAAAAGTATTTACAAAAAAATATATAGAAAATATATCCAAGTTCAAGTTCAAGTTCAAGATGTATTTGTCTCATACACGATTATACAGAGAGTATTAACCAGCAGTGAAATGCGAGTCACCTTGTATCTGTTAATATTAGTACCTCAGCTAATAACAATGAACAGTTGTATTTATTTTATTAACCAACGTTAACAAAGATGAATAAATATTGTAACAAATGTACTGATCATTGATAATGTTAGTTATAACGCATTAACTAATGCTAAATAAAGCAGTTTATTGTAAAGCATAAATAAAAAGTTTATTGTAAAGCATAACCTCAGTCTGAAACAGCAAATATTTGGGTCAAACACGCAGATTATCATAATTAAGTGATTTTGTCAGTTTGTGCTCAAAGGGAGTAATAAAGGAATGTACACTGTAAAAAATGATTGTCAATGTCAATGTCAACTTTATTTATATAGCACCATTAAAAACAACAACTGTTGACCAAGGTGCTGAACAAAATATCAGAAGTCTTCAATAAAAACAATGACAACATGACAAATTACACACACTTAAAATCACTAAATACACAAATTAGCTAAATGCTAAGGAAAATAGATATGTTTTGAGCTTTCCCTTAAAATCCGTAGAAGCAGTTCTAATGTAAACAGGTAAACTGTTCCAGAGTTTCGGTGCAGCAATGGAAAAAGCACGATCACCTCTCAGTTTCAACCTAGCCCGCGGAACATTTAGTTGTCTCTGGTTGGATGACCTCAAAGACCTTACTGGATTGTGAATGGAGAGTAGATCAGACAAATATTCAGGTGCTAGACCATTCAAACATTTAAAAACCAGTAGCAACACTTTAAAATCAATTCTGAAACGGACTGGAAGCCAGTGCAGAGAAATTAAAACTGGAGTAATGTGTTCTCGTTTTCGAACACCTGTAAGAAGCCTGGCAGCGGCATTCTGTACCATCTGAAGACGAGCCAAAGATGACTGATTGATGCCCATATAAATGGAGTTACAGTAGTCTAATCTTGTTGAAACAAAAGCATGAATCACTTTTTCAAAATCCTTAAAAGAAAGGAATGGTTTTACCTTAGCTAGGATTCTAAGATGGAAAAAAACTGGTTTTGACCACAGAACTAAACTGTTTGTCAAATTTAAGAGAGCTATCAAAAAACACACCCAAGTTCTTCACTAATGGTTTGACAAATGGAGACAGCAGACCAAAATCTAAACAAGAGGAGCTAAAGGCATCAGAGGATTCAAAAACTATAATCTCAGTTTTGTTTTCATTGAGATGAAGAAAATTTACGGACATCCACGCCTTCACGTCAGCAAGACAAGCCAACAGATTGTCCATACCTCTCTTATCAGATTCCAGGGGCAGATAAATCTGGGTATCGTCCGCATAACAATGAAATGAAATATTGTGTTTCTTAAAAATTGACCCCAGAGGAAGCATATACAATGAAAATAAAACTGGAGCAAGGATAGAACCTTGCGGAACGCCGCAGGTAAGAGGGGCTGCACCTGTCATAAACTCGAATGCCTGCACAATGCTCCAATCGTGAAATGAGAACTGCATGGTCAACTGTGTCAAACGCTGCACTCAAATCTAACAGCACTAGCACTGCAGATTTGCCAGAGTCAGCAATTAATAAAATATCATTTAAAACCTTTACCAGTGCCGTTTCTGTGGAGTGGTATTTTCTAAAACCTGACTGGAATGCTTCAAAAATTTTGTTTCAGTTCAGAAAGCTCTGCAGTTGATGAAATACTATTTTCTCCAGAATCTTAGACATAAAAGAAGGGTAGAAACTGGCCTAAAACTAGAGGGTGAGCAGCTTCAAGTACCTCGGTGTAAACATCTCCGAGGACCTGACTTGGACTGCACACATTCAAACACAGGTCAAGAAAGCCAGGCAAAGACTGTACCATCTACGACAGCTGAGGAAATTCAGGGTCTCACCAGCAATCCTGAACACTTTCTATTCAGGGACCATAGAAAGTGTATTGACTCAGTGCATCTCAGTGTGGTACAGTAACGCCACAAATCAGGACTGCAAAGCTCTGCAGAGAGTCGTGCGCTTAGCTGAGCGCATCTCAGGGTCTGCCCTCCCCTCTCTGCAGGACATCTACCTCAAACGCTGCAAAAGCAGAGCTGCAAAAATAATCAAGGACTCAAATCACCCCGGTAACCGTCTTTTCATCTCACTGCCATCTGGCAAGCGCTTCAGGAGCATGATGGAAAAAACTGAGAGACTGAGGAGGAGCTTCTACCCTCAGGCCATCAGGCTCCTGAACTCGTCTCATAACATCTACAGGACTCAATTTAATAAACTGTAAAAAAACACCCATCATTCTCCATCATCCGCATTGCTGCTATGTGTACATACCCGGTACAACCTGTTTGCACATTCCTCTTGCACATCCCTGGTTATATTAATATTTATTAAATCCACAGTAGACTGTATTGCACATTTTATTTCATTGCACATTTTATTTAATTTTTTCTTATTTTTTATCTTATTCTTACCTATATTTATATATATATATTCTCTTGTGTTATGTTTCATTTTTTATTTTTATTTTTTGCACTGTCCATTGAGCGGACCTGTCCTGACCTACATTTCACTACTGATTATACCCTGTATGATTGTGTATGTGATGAATAATAAAGAACCTTGAACCTTGAACCTTCTATAATTGAAATAATATCATGCACTTTAAAAAGGATACAGTAAAATGTTTTCCTCTGATGTATGTATAGAAGATGGGAAATTACTTATGAGAATCAACTGTTTTTGTACTTAGATTACACGTACATTACACCTCTCTATAAGCCTTTGAAGTAAAATATAATGGTACATTTCTCTAGAATGTCTCAGCAAAATAGCTTCATATAAGAACTGACCACTCATGACTTCTACTTAGCCAAAAATTAGATCTTTGTAGCCCTCTAAAGTGTAATAATATTACATATCTCTAAAATTCTGCAGCAAGCTGTATTCATATGAGGTGTTGTTGTGAACTTTTTCCTCGTCGAAGCAGAGACCAGGAGACGTTGGGATATCTTTCAAGCAGAAGTTACTCTTTATTGAGAACTCGCTGTGCGTCGCTGCAGTCATCCAAGTCTAAATCTTAAGTGACTTTACAAGGTTATTTATAGGCATTTTTGGAGGAGGGATTCTTGGAGGTGGAGCCAAAATCAAACAAAGCAAGCACATGAGGGACATAATCAAATGCATAGACACTAATTCAATCAACCTAACGAATCCACGTCTGGGCCAGGGGCCTCCGAAAGATAGACACTAATTCAATCAACCTAACGAATCCACGTCTGGGCCAGGGGGCTCTTTGAATATACATTGAGTCAGGAAGTGGATAATAAGAATCTAAGTTAAACATTTAAACACAATGTTTCAGTTTATATACTATTACATTGGAACCTAGATTTATCATTTTATAAATTTGTAATCCCACAATTCCCCCTTTGAGAGTTCTAATAACTCTCACAAAATACAAATTTAGACACTTAAAGGTTCATTCTTGTAACTTGTGATCATTACAGGCACGTAGCACTTGCTCTGTGTTGCTTATCTGTAATTGCATGCTGACACAGAAACAAAACATGCAATTAGGGTCCGTGAAGTTCTTACGGGTAATCTTTTCTGGTTGGAACTGTCCTTTCCTCGTGAGAGGCGGGAATCATTTGCTGAAAGAAACACTTGATACTTTGGATGCATAGATAGTACGCAAGTAGGAGAAACAACAGCAGAATTGCTATTTCCTTGATCCACAGCCAGGGTTTACCTAACAAGTTTCCGAACCATGAATAATTATCTTCAGTCATCTGGTGTAATTTTGCTGAAAGACCAAGAATGTGCAAACGTTCTTTCCAGCAAACAAGGCATTTCTTGACATATTCATCAGCTCTAAGAATATGTTGTTTCTGGGGTCTACACTTTGCGTGATGTCCATGATGGTTAATAGTACGAAAATCTTGATCATGTTGATGGATGACTGAAGTTCCCGTATGTGAGTCTCTGCGTTGTGTATTTTTTTCTTCTTTCTTTTCTCTTTCTTGTGTGATAGTTGGCTCGGCAATGGGTCTAGTTGTTTTCTAGATGTTGTGGCTTCATCCGCAGGTGAGAAGGGCGGTGCATATGGATCTCAGGACAGCCATCAAGTGGTATCTGCACAGAGGAAGAAAGAAACAAAAACAAGAGAGACCACCAGCACAGAGCAGTATTTGTTGTAGAGTCTGCAAACATTAGGGTTGTATCCTCTGTTCAAATATAGTCTGCTATTGTTGTTCCTTCTTTCCCTATTTCTCAATTCCTGCGACACCTAAAGAACAGTGAGGTAAGGATGGACTATTGGATGGGGAAAGGCCTATGAGGAAATCTTCACCGCAGGGTCGGCCCCCGAAGCCTGTTGCTTTCGGTTCTTCCCTGGGCTCCTCACTGGTCCGTGTGTCCTATCCTATCCCTGTAGGTGGGGGAACAACTTTACAGTGTGACACATGAGTCCAAGTTTTCCTTCCCTGACACAATACTGCAGCTTGAGCTGAAAAATGATCTGGAAGACGACCTGAAGCAACTACTTCAGTGGTGGAAGTTACTGCATATCCTGCTCGTCTGTTACCTTCAATAACTTGAGCTGCAACAAACAACTCCAATTCTGCGTTCTCTATGGGAGTTTCTGCTATTTCACTTGTCGCTGCATATGTAAGCGTAACACAATCATGAGTCATTTCGCCTTCATCCTCTAACACAAATTCAGTCATTGCAGACATCATACATGAGGATGGGTTCGTGTATAACAATACGCTGTATAACAATATTCGGGGCTGTGAGAGTTGCTAACCAATTTCCCCAACGAGAGGAGGTGACAGAAGTGACTTTTGCTTAATTCATGAGTGACGGACACTGCATGAGGGCATCTTATGTTTACAGTCTGTCTTAACACCATTAGTTTTATTTACAAAGAATCGTTCAGCTTTGTTGTACATTACTGGGGAAATTAAGCACTCACAGCCCTAACAGCTAACACCTGAGCAAACTGCTCCAACAGTTTGGTGAAGTGGGGAGGGGCTGCTTCTGAGTACTAAGTAGACTGAGTAGGAACTGAGTAAAGCTGTTAATTTCTCCTAATGTCTTTTTCTTTTCCTACACTCTTTCATCCAGTGTCCAGGTTTACAACAGTAATGACAACTGCCCTCCTTCTTAGGACATTTAGGTTTCTGTCGGTTCTCTGTGTTGACCTTAAACGATGCTGCTGCAATCTTTACTCTGGCTTTAACATCAGAGTCTCTTTCCCAAGTAGCTAACCTGTCCAAGCTGTTTTGCAAGCTTCCAGTGGACCATGTTAGATCTAAGAATGGCAAAGCAGATCTGTACTCTGATAAAAGGCCATCAAACCATGTTCGAACTAGTGGTCCTTTATGATCCAGTACCTTCTCTGGAGTGTCAGCTATTCCACTGTATGCTGCAGCTGACTGACAAAACATTTCAGTGTACTCACTTACAGTTTCATCCTTCTTCTGTACACAACTAGTGACTTTTGACCAATCCACTTTTGGGCCAACAATGTTCTTTAGAATTTTCAAAACACCTTCTCTCAAATCGCCTTTGCTGGCATGTTGTAGTTCAGAAGTAACAGAAGACTCAAAACTGTTGAATTCAGATTCATTTAAAATTTGTGACATCAGCTGTGTGACTTCTGCTAACGACATGTCATAGAGACGCATTTTGCTGATCAATGCTCTTCTAAATTCAGAAAAATTTGTGCATGCGGAGGGTAAGCTCTGGGATAGTCTCTCTATATCTTTAGGTCCTAGCGCTTTGGCAACAGTTTGTACTTGGACAACAGAAGAGTTGGGAGGAACACTTTCAATTCCCTCAATTCCCTGAGATCTCCTCCTAGCACCACACACATTGACTGAATTTACAGGCACATCAGTTACTGATTGGAGAGCTACATCTGTTTCAAAAAACGCTTGTAAATCAGGGTAAATGTTATCAGGCTGACTAACTTCCACATCAGTTTTTGCTGCATCTTTCTTGAGGTTCAATTTCTTAGTCAAAGTGGATACTCTAGCACGGAGTTCTTTGTTCTGTTTCTCTAGCTCTGAGTTACACTGAGACTGTTGTGTGGCTAGTGCTAAACCAAATTCTCTGTGGCAGCAGATAATGCCTTTCACATTGTTCTTGCGAATACATGCTCCTAGTACCTTTTTACACTCATCTACAGACCAAGTCTTATCTGGATGGATCTCATGTTTCTGAGTTAGTTCTTGTCTAACTTTTTCAGTGACTATTAGGTCCATTTGTTCCCCTAACAGCGTTTTGAATTCACTATCTGACCACAAAGGAGTCGCAAGACCACTCTTTTCTGTGGTTGGAATCAGCCTAGCATTCCTTCTAACCATTTTGTGAGTTTCTTTGTTACCACACAATCAAAACACTAAAACTTCTGTTCAACAGAGGGTACGCTTGTTAACACATCAACTATTGTTAACCTTCCCTGCTAAAACAGAGGATAAACCAAAATTATTAGCACGAAATGCTAATCTTCCCTGCCTGAAACAGAGGATAAATCTTCCCTGCCTGAACAGAGGATAAATTTTCATCTCTAAAAGAAAAACTTTAGAGGATAAACTTTTTAGCACGTAATGCAAAAACTTCCCTGCCTGAAACAGAGGATAAACTTCATCTCTAAAAATATTTTTTTTAGAGGATAAACTTAGTTAAACAAAACCCTACAGCTGTCTGTTAACTCTTCTCTGACGGCGCAGAGGATAACAAATTTGTTCTGGTCTTAGGTTCTTTTGGATTAGAGACAGCACTCACCACAACCCTTGGTTGAGAGAAAAATTCAGTCTGGGAATCTTTGTTCAGCTGGAAGTTTTCAGGTGAGGAAGCTGGAACTCTATCCGGGTCTCGGCACCATCTGTTGTGAACTTTTTCCTCGTCGAAGCAGAGACCAGGAGACGTTGGGATATCTTTCAAGCAGAAGTTACTCTTTATTGAGAACTCGCTGTGCGTCGCTGCAGTCATCCAAGTCTAAATCTTAAGTGACTTTACAAGGTTATTTATAGGCATTTTTGGAGGAGGGATTCTTGGAGGTGGAGCCAAAATCAAACAAAGCAAGCACATGAGGGACATAATCAAATGCATAGACACTAATTCAATCAACCTAACGAATCCACGTCTGGGCCAGGGGCCTCCGAAAGATAGACACTAATTCAATCAACCTAACGAATCCACGTCTGGGCCAGGGGGCTCTTTGAATATACATTGAGTCAGGAAGTGGATAATAAGAATCTAAGTTAAACATTTAAACACAATGTTTCAGTTTATATACTATTACATTGGAACCTAGATTTATCATTTTATAAATTTGTAATCCCACAGTGTGCATAAAATATGGGATGTCCCATATAAGAACTGATCGTCCATTTCTTCTTATTAGAAATGGGGTGTTTTCGGGACTCTGAAATGAATGGCACAATAGCACATTACTCTGCAGTAAAACGCTGCAGTAAAAAGGTTTCATATGAGGTATGTAGATAGCAAGAGATGTCTTATATATGAACTGATCATTTTTTTCTTCAACTTATTAGAAGCCCTCTGAAGTAGAATAATGCAACAATTCTACGGTGTAGTAAAAATGATTAATATGAGGTGTGCATATAGTATGGGACGTCTCGTAAAAGACTTTACTGTTTTTTTCTACTTAAAAGAAATGGTGTCTTTATACCCCTCTAAATCGAATAATGTCCCATATCTTGAAAAGGCTGCAGTAAAATGATTTCATATGAGGTGTGCATATAGTATGGGACGTCCTCTATAAGAACTGACCATTCATTTCTTGTACTTATTAGAAATGGGGTCTTAATACCCCTATAAACTGATTAATGTCCCATATCTCTTTTTCTATGAATCTTGCAATGATTTGAAAGGTAGAAAAATATAGTAAAACAGAACCGTCAAAGACACCAATAAATAACACGAATATTAAAGCAGATGTACAAAAAAAAAATCACGAAAAATGTCATATCTCAGTTCTGGGCGTCTAGAAGAAAAGCGCTCTAAAAGCGCGTTCCCTCTGTGTTGTTCCTGTGATTACCGTAATCATTGTAATACACGCGCACCTTAATTTCAATCGCGGCTGGTTTGACCGTGTTTTTCTGAACTGCGGCTGGCTTGACCGCGGTCTCTTTCTCCTCCGTGTGCGTCACTTCTCTCCCGCAGAAGACGTAACGCGTCACATGAAGATCACGTGGTGATTATAACTACAATAACAAAAAACAGGAGGGACAGCAAAATAGATCTGTGCTTTCCCCAAAACACTGCCGAGAACCACAATACAGCAAATACAGTTAGCTTCGTTTTCTACATTGTTCAGAAGAATACAAGACAGAAATAAAGTAAAAGTGAAACCAAATGGTGAATCAAATAAGTGCTGACAGAAGAGATGGGTTTTCAGCTCTCTTGAATATTGTCAGGGTTTGGGTTTCGGTGTTCCAGATGGGGTTCAAACGTTGGAGGCCAAATAAAATCAGACAAAAGCTAAAAAAAAAATAAAAAAAATAAATGACACTATATATAGATAGAAGTCAGAAGAGATAGAAGAATAATGATAAAGTCACAATTCACTTAAAACAAAGGTTCATGCCTCAAAAAGCTCATTACTGTAATGTTTCAGTGGTTTACTTTCAAGTTTTTTTATTATTATTGGTTGGTATTTTATTCTCATTTCTGTATATAGTTCTTATTTACAGTAAAAATTAAATATATATTTTTAATTATTATTATTTTTTGTTTTTATTAAAAGTGTTGTGCAATAATGTAGTGCCAGATACATAATCACTTTATCAGTGTTAATTAATCCAAGAATAGTTTAGTAATGTTAAAAAATAACCCTAAATCTGAACAACAGGTAGAGTTACTCCTGGAAATTAACTGCAAGTTTTCATTTAAATGAATAGAATAAACACCACTGTATTACAGGAGTCACAATCCAGCACAGATACTAGAGAATAAGAGGAATGCATTTGTTTTAGAAATGAGTTCCTTCACGTACATAAATCTGGATTTGGTTTATTTCTGACAGCCGTTGATGTGTCGACGATGATGCTGAATCAAGCTAAACAGTGTTTGACTGTGACACAATAAAATAATAATAATGTCTTAGAGATTTTGTAGACTTTGCATTTATTCTTATAAATATTATTTATTATATTTCTTTGTCACTATGTTGACATATGTGTTCCAGATATACAGTACAGATAGACCTTGATACTTGCATGATATTTCACATTCTGAATTTTTCATTCTTGGTAAAATTCAGATGCAGATAGATGTATACAGTGGTGTAGTGGAGGGTATACGCAGGTATACGGCGTATACCCACTTCTTTATCAGTCTGCATTCCGTATACCCACTTCTTTATCAGTCTGCATAACGTATACCCACTTCTTTATCAGTCTGCATAACGTATACCCACTTCTTTATCAGTCTGCATAACGTATACCCACTTCTTTATCAGTCTGCATAACGTATACCCACTTCTTTATCAGTCTGCATTCCGTATACCCACTTCTTTATCAGTCTGCATAACGTATACCCACTTCTTTATCAGTCTGCATTCCGTATAGCCACTTCTTTATCAGTCTGCATAACGTATAGCCACTTCTTTATCAGTCTGCATTCCGTATAGCCACTTCTTTATCAGTCTGCATAACGTATAGCCACTTCTTTATCAGTCTGCATTCCGTATTCCCACTTCTTTATCAGTCTGCATAACGTATACCCACTTCTTTATCAGTCTGCATTCCGTATAGCCACTTCTTTATCAGTCTGCATTCCGTATAGCCACTTCTTTATCAGTCTGCATAACGTATAGCCACTTCTTTATCAGTCTGCATTCCGTATAGCCACTTCTTTATCAGTCTGCATTCCGTATAGCCACTTCTTTATCAGTCGGCATTCCGTATACCCACTTCTTTATCAGTCAGCATTCCGTATTCCCACTTCTTTATCAGTCTGCATTCCGTATACCCACTTCTTTATCAGTCTGCATTCCGTATAGCCACTTCTTTATCAGTCTGCATAACGTATAGCCACTTCTTTATCAGTCTGCATTCCGTATAGCCACTTCTTTATCAGTCTGCATTCCGTATAGCCACTTCTTTATCAGTCGGCATTCCGTATACCCACTTCTTTATCAGTCAGCATTCCGTATACCCACTTCTTTATCAGTCTGCATAACGTATACCCACTTCTTTATCAGTCTGCATTCCGTATAGCCACTTCTTTATCAGTCTGCATAACGTATAGCCACTTCTTTATCAGTCTGCATTCCGTATACCCACTTCTTTATCAGTCTGCATTCCGTATAGCCACTTCTTTATCAGTCTGCATTCCGTATAGCCACTTCTTTATCAGTCTGCATTCCGTATACCCACTTCTTTATCAGTCTGCATTCCGTATACCCACTTCTTTATCAGTCTGCATTCCGTATACCCACTTCTTTATCAGTCGGCATTCCGTATACCCACTTCTTTATCAGTCAGCATTCCGTATAGCCACTTCTTTATCAGTCTGCATTCCGTATACCCACTTCTTTATCAGTCGGCATTCCGTATACCCAATTCTTTATCAGTCAGCATTCCGTATACCCACTTCTTTATCAGTCTGCATAACGTATACCCACTTCTTTATCAGTCTGCATAACGTATACCCACTTCTTTATCAGTCAGCATTCCGTATACCCACTTCTTTATCAGTCTGCATTCCGTATACCCACTTCTTTATCAGTCTGCATAACGTATACCCACTTCTTTATCAGTCTGCATTCCGTATAGCCACTTCTTTATCAGTCTGCATAACGTATACCCACTTCTTTATCAGTCTGCATTCCGTATACCCACTTCTTTATCAGTCTGCATAACGTATAGCCACTTCTTTATCAGTCAGCATTCCGTATAGCCACTTCTTTATCAGTCTGCATTCCGTATAGCCACTTCTTTATCAGTCTGCATTCCGTATAGCCACTTCTTTATCAGTCTGCATTCCGTATAGCCACTTCTTTATCAGTCTGCATAACGTATAGCCACTTCTTTATCAGTCAGCATTCCGTATAGCCACTTCTTTATCAGTCAGCATTCCGTATAGCCACTTCTTTATCAGTCTGCATTCCGTATAGCCACTTCTTTATCAGTCTGCATAACGTATACCCACTTCTTTATCAGTCTGCATTCCGTATACCCACTTCTTTATCAGTCTGCATTCCGTATACCCACTTCTTTATCAGTCTGCATAACGTATAGCCACTTCTTTATCAGTCTGCATTCCGTATAGCCACTTCTTTATCAGTCTGCATAACGTATACCCACTTCTTTATCAGTCTGCATTCCGTATACCCACTTCTTTATCAGTCTGCATTCCGTATAGCCACTTCTTTATCAGTCTGCATTCCGTATACCCACTTCTTTATCAGTCTGCATTCCGTATAGCCACTTCTTTATCAGTCTGCATAACGTATAGCCACTTCTTTATCAGTCTGCATTCCGTATAGCCACTTCTTTATCAGTCTGCATTCCGTATAGCCACTTCTTTATCAGTCTGCATAACGTATAGCCACTTCTTTATCAGTCTGCATTCCGTATAGCCACTTCTTTATCAGTCTGCATAACGTATAGCCACTTCTTTATCAGTCTGCATTCCGTATAGCCACTTCTTTATCAGTCTGCATAACGTATAGCCACTTCTTTATCAGTCTGCATTCCGTATAGCCACTTCTTTATCAGTCTGCATTCCGTATAGCCACTTCTTTATCAGTCTGCATTCCGTATACCCACTTCTTTATCAGTCTGCATAACGTATAGCCACTTCTTTATCAGTCTGCATAACGTATACCCACTTCTTTATCAGTCTGCATAACGTATAGCCACTTCTAAATCCCCTCTGATGCGCGTCCTGCACTAACCAAATCAGACAGTCCAGCATATGAGTAACTAATCCAATCACATGTGAATAAATACAAATATTCTCTAAAAACATCCAGTAAAGACAGTAATGCGGTCAGGAACGAGACGTAAACACTCTCATGCAGTGTATGTTTCTTTTATTGATAGTTTTCACGTGACGTCACACTCGTATAGGAACGCCCCCCTGGAGAGCAACACGAAGCTTTGCTCCACTGACCGCCAGCTATTTTTATGCAGTTTGCATCAAGTAATAATGTAGTAAAACGCATATATTAAAAGGCGAGATTCAGTGGACACCTTATTGATGATGTATATTTTGTACAGGCAAGAAGATGAAGCCAGAATATAAACACAAAAGTGCAAAGTTTCACATTAAATGGCTTCCCATAGAAAACCATTAGAAGGAAAACACTGAACCATTAAGAGGACTGCGTTCATGTTCTGGCCTCATCTGCTTGTCTGTGTAAACTATGCATCATTAATGTGGTGATTACTGAATTTGATCTTTTAATATTACTGTTTTAAATATATTAAGGCACTTTTAAGTGTTTTTACAACGTTTGTCGCACTGTTTATGATTGAAATATTGCCGCGGGTGCTTAATATGGATTGCAAATGGCCAAAACTTGCATTTTGTTCAGAAATACATTTGTTTTATTCTTTTGAGAGGTGATCTAAATATTTGCGGCTGGGAAACAGATGAAAAATTGACACGCTTGTGCTGCAGTTCTATGGATGTTTTGCCCTCCAGGGGCCCGTTTCAGAAAGGAGGTTAAGTGAAAACTCGGAGTATGTTAACCCTGAAATGAGGGAAACTCTGGGTTTTCTGTTTCAAAATGGGAGGTTTGTTAAACCCGGGAAAGCAGGGTAAGTCAAGCCCGTTTCTGAAAGAGAGGTAACTTATACTCAGAGTCGGTTACCGTGGTAACTTACTCTGTGAACCTAACCTGGTCGGGAGCAGGTTTTCTTCAGTAAACCCAGAGTTTCTTTCCATCTCCTCCCCCTTTTTAAAGTGTAAGCCATGTTTTAATACCTCATTCATTCATTCACGCTGCAATATTGCTTTTCTTACTGAGTATTTTTGTCTTATTTCAAGTACAAATATTAAAAAATTCTTAATTCCATTTTCTATAGATAAAAAATATCTAGATATTTAGTCTTGTTAAAATATAAAAGTGTTCTCCATAGGGTAAGAAAAATAATCTTAATGCAAACGGAAACAAGAATGGGCTATTTTTAATTTATTACCGCATTGCCAGATAATTTGCAAAATAAAATAAAAAATCACTTAAATTAGTTTTTTTCCCTTCATGGAAACAAGACTAAATACTGTATATTATTTATTTTATTATAATTTTTTTACACCGTATTCATGTGCATATTTATTTGAGCGGTCCTATTTTAAATGGTAGTTTTCTTCAAAACATCGGAGATGCAGAGCACATTATAAGTCCTGTATGCAGAATTTAAGGAAAGTGTGCATCGCTCTCACACTCTTTCTGAGATTTTTTTTTCATGAGCACAAATCCGTCAAAGAGGAGTTTCACAGGACTGTAGGTCAGTGGTGTAGAAATCAGTTTAAATGAGGCTAATCTGATAAATGACGTTCACTTGATAACATCTTTCTGTGACGTCTGGAAGTAACCCAATAATCAGAATTTCCTTCAGGATCTCCAGTGTGTTTGGATGCATTGATGACAAGCATATCTCCACCATCACACCTTCTGATAATGAAACTGATTACTGTATGGAATGGAAGGATGCCAGATCGGTAGTACGAGCTGTAACCACCACCACAGCTGTTAAATAAACTAATTATTCACAATTTTTTGGTCATCTTTATTTCCTAATACAAAAGCAAAAGTTATTATTTTTACTTTTGGATTTGAGAAATCTTCCAATACTTGAGCATCTCCTCTTCATCTGTCAGTGGTGCTGCTGCAGGTTCTCCCTCTGCCTTCTTGCTGTCACAAGTCAGTAGTTCATTTTATTACTCTAATTAAGAAATGTAACAGGTTGGATTAGAGAATATTTAATTATGTGAAACGAGTGTTAGACTATTTGGAAAAAGCTGCAGCGCATTGAAATAGACATTGAATGATATTTAATGTCATAAGTTTGTAAAGTCATTTAGCCCACACCCATGAACTTTTCATGTTTAAAGCTTTACCTTGATTGAATTGTGTTTTTATACTTCATTTTTAGCTGCTGCCACGTTATTGTTTCTTCTTTCTGTCTTTTTCCTTTTTTTTTTGTGGCCATGGGATACCATTAAAATGAATATTATTTCAATAATTTACAGTTTTCACCTCTGATATTATAACAGTTATTAAGTTATTGACAGTTATTAAGAATTAAAGTTACGCATTGACGGAAGTATGCGCGCTGATGTCTTTTTGGCAGGAGCTGTTGTCATGGTGAATCGTAATTTCGGAGCTCCACTGATCATGACTTTTCATAGTCGTGGTGCACGCGCTAAACTCAGAGTCAACCTACTTAGAGTTGAGTAAACTAACACAATTCAGCTGTTCTGAACCCGAAAACTCTGAGTTTCCCATCTCAGAGTAAGTCAACTCTGAGTTCAAGTTTAAACTCCGAGTTGGTTGAACCTCCTTATTGAAACGGGCCCCTGCTCCCCCCGCCCCCCCCCATTTTGGGCCTCACAGCTGAAAATGACCTACCTAAATTAAAATGGTAACAGTTTTTGACAACAGTGTGCTACACACACAATTTAGGTATCTTTGGAAAGAAGACATTCTAGGCTTTACTATCCATCATCCAGAGTTGATAATCTCAAACAGATAAAAAGTTATAGACACTGAAGTGCCTTGAAAAATGTTTTACCACACTGAATGTTTTTTTTATTTATTTCATATACAAATACATGAAATCAGTCCTGGAGCAATCCAGAAAAGTAATGGGTTGAAAGTCACTTGTCTAATGAGTTTATATTTCAAATTTGAAGAAGATACCATGATTAATGAGATTCCTGCAATCATTTTTCTGAGAATATTTCAATCCCCCCCGTTTGAGGAAAAATAACCACCAAATGTATTGAAGAACTCCAAACACTATTTTAGTCATTATACATACCCCTACATATTTTTTTTCAATTATAAAATAATAGACAGAATTTTAGACATCATATACGTGATTTATTTGAGCACTAGAAAAATACAATAAGAATCATTTGAGTAATAAAAAAGAAAAAATATTGAAAAAAAAGAATTTGCTTTGTATGTAGTACATACTCAAGTACATACCCTGACTGCCAGACATACACTGATTGCAGTCAGTAATCACATGCTGATGTGCATCCATACATATGATAATCATATAGATGGGCCATATAGTCAATAATAGCCGATCATTAACAGCATTCACATTGATAGCTGTCATACAGTCGGTAATCATACACTGATGTGTGTTCATACAGATGATAATCATGCAGATACAGCCACGTTCCCCACAACACACACACACACACACACATATGAAAAATGTTGAAGAAGAAAAAAAAAAGAATTATTTGTGCAAAAAGCAGATCGCTAAGTTATGCCCCCCTCAGATGACAGGTGCGTCACGCGCCGTCACGAGAGAGCGCCAGAATTATGAACAATATGTATCTGTGACTTTTTCTTTCAGTGGATAGTCTCATTCTGTTTGTGACACTGTATGCTACAAAACCGTGTTGTTTTTTTACCACCAAGACGCTGTTTTTGAGTGCAATTTATTCCATAACGGACACAAACAATAACTCTCCCTGAAGAAATGAGACATAAACAAAGGAATATCCATCCATATTACAATGTTATTGGCCGTTTCTCAAACGGAAGGCTGCATCCTCCGGAGGTCGCATTTGTAGGCTGCATACGTCATAAAGAAGATCTTATTTTAGTATATTAATAGTTATAAATTTGACCATTATTTTTAGTTAAGTGTAAATTGTTGTAATATGCTTTTAACTCACAAATGTAATGCTCAGTTAACTGAAATAAACCAGGCTTGATTACATATGCAGCCTACAAATGCGACCTCCGGAGGATGCAGCCTTCTGTTTGAGAAACAGCCATTGTTTCATTGGACTAAAAGTGCTCTATGGGATGTTGTTCTGTGGACCCTTACCTCTCACATTACACAGTTGCATGTGATGAGCGTCAGTGTGAAACCTGATGATCCTCATTCATCTTCATGTCTGTTCACTTCACTGAACCCGAAACTAGTTTGCAGTGAAAATCTTGTTGACAAAGTGCCATATTTTTTCCAGTTGAATTCAAGTTTATTGTAGAATCAGGAAGTAATCTGTTATTAGTCATTGTGATGATTGTATCAAACATAATAATATTTAAATGTACAGCTATATGAAAATACATCTTATGTGGTTAGTAAACATCATGAATTGAGTTCAGCAGACATAATAAATTGTGATCACAGCTTGTGCTTGTATTGCTTACAATATAAGGATATAATATTTTGACTACATATATTTGAATATTTATTTTGTGCATCGATCCATAGTTGGCATCATCCCCCATCCAGAATGCTGAATCCTTGACAATTTCAAACAACAGCTAAAAACTCATCTCTTTCGTCAAAATTTGACTGCATCCTAACTTAAAACAAACAAACAAACAAATTCACTTCCTCAATCCCTCCTAGATTGTACTAATCTGAAAAATGTCTGAAACTGGTGAAGGCCTACTGAAGTATAAGAGCCAAGCTGGGTTAGGAGCTCCTGTTAGAACCAATCAGAATGCGTGTGGAATTATCTTTTTTTTTTATTTTTTTTTTTTTATCTTCTCATTTTAAATTGTTTATGGATTAGTTGCCATCTAAATTCAGCAGAGGACTTGGGATTTTGGTTTATTTTTGGGTCTGTCATCACATTTGGCGGAGGGGATGATTTATTTTTAAGGACTATCAATCTTAGGCATGGACTTATTGACCAAGAACTTTCAATTAAGTGTTTATTTTTGTGATTTGACTGTAGTATGTTTACCCGCTTATATGTCTTTGTTTCCATTCAAGCCTTTATTCAGCTTCTTTACTATTCATTCAAGCATTTTGAGTTTCATTTACAACACAAGCCTCTGTACTTCCCTATATGAAACCTTGGTCACATTTTTTCACAAAACACTCAGAAGTAACTCATATGTTACCTCTTCCTCTTTCTCCTTCCCTTGATTTTCTCTTGTTTATTTTATTCATATTTGTGCATGTAAAAAAAAGAATCATGTCTCTTGTAATTTTCATTAAAAAAATAAGGTGATAATTAAAAATGGTGTGTATATTTCATTAAATTAAAGAAATTGGGGTTCAGTGTTGTATAGAAAATATTGGGGACTTTTCACTAATAAAACCAAGAGTTGTTTTCCTCTTTTTGTTTTGCTTTAAAAGAGGAAACAAAGCAGTTTTGAGGCTTGAATTGAGGAACTGATAAAGAAGGAAAGAAGGCTATTTATTTTAAGAGAATTAGCTAAATTTAGCAGTTTTATTTTAGCAGTGATTGTTAGTTCCCTGCATGCTTTGCATATAGCTGGATGGAGAGTAAATATTGCTCATTTCACTAATTATATTAAATTCATTGTGTCATAGATTAATTAATTTAGGAGATTTTGCATGATTTATTCAGGTAGATTGCATAAAAAAAAAAAATCAAGCCTTAATCACTACTGAAAAAATTATGTAATATTGTTACCATAATTATTTTAAGTAGATAGCTCGTTCCATTTTTTTACAGTGTGTACAGCTATATTTACTCAGTTCTTCAACTTTAATGTGTTTGTAGTTTTTCTACTGTCTATAATGTGTACAGCTCATAAAAAGTCACAATTGATCTACAGTAAATATTGATTTATTTCTTCTGTTTTGAGATGCAAACAGAAGCCGGATACAGCAACAGCATTTAAGTCCCATTTACTTAAATTCAATAACGTGGCAGGGTCATGTTTACAGCTTTCACAGTGACATGAACAGTCACAAACTTGTAGCATTCTGAGCAAGAAGTAGTTGTAAAATTCACGTACTACTATGAAAATAGACAATATCAGTGTATCTTGTGTGGGATTGAGTGAGTCTTGAGCTCTTGTGTTTCTGTTAAAGTCATTCATGAGCTGCTGATGTGAATCAGGTGTGTTTCATCACAGACACATTTAAATCGACGGCTACTGGAGTCTGTAAGCATGAGACTCAGGTTCGTGTTGTAAAGGTAGGCCTAATATATAGATCAGTTTTAGAGATAGTTTTGTAATGTATATTACAGCAGATCATGACAGGTAGTGAATGTGAAATGCTCTATAGTGTTTGATTGGAGTGTTTTTATTTTTGTGATTATTATGCCTTTTCTTCAGTTATGGAGATCATGTAGATTTGAAACATCATCCATCATCTAACTGAAGAAACCAGAAAGATGTCTGAGGCTGCTTCTGGTAAGAACACTGTTATATGTTTTCTCAATGCGTGATCAACATTACAGATCTGTCTGGATCAGGAGAGACTCTAGAATCTAGAGTCTAGATAATAATAATAATAATAATAATAATAATAATAATAATAATAATAATAATAATAATAATAATAATAATAATAATAATAACAACAACAAAACCTGACATCTGATCCTCTTCGTAATTGGTAACTAAAAGCTAAAGATTTATTTCAGATGGAGTGGAGTACTCAATACCAAAAATCAGTTTAATAAGTCATGGAACTGTTCTCTCATTTGGATGACAGATGGCTCTTTGTTGTGAAATGTCATTTATTTAGATGATCTCATCACATCACTCTTATATATGATGATGCTTTACAGGCAAACTCAATCAATTATATCTGTCAACTCATAGTCAAACAGTAAATGAAACTAAACTGGTGGTTCTAGCATATTCATCAGACACAAGCAAGTGTGCATACAGCAGTTCCCTTTTCTTTTCTTTTTTTTAAACGTGACCCTGGATCACAAAGCAGTCATAAGTAACAGGTATATTTGTAGCAATAGCCAATGATACATTGTATGGGTCAAAATTATCCATTTTTTGTTAATGCCAAAAATCATTAGGATATTAAGTAAAGATCATGTTCCATGAAGATATTTTGTACATTTGGTACTGTAAATATATCAAAACTTATTTTTTTATTAGTAATATGCATTACTAAGAACTTGATTTGAACAACTTTAAAGGTGATTTTCTCAATATTCTTTGCACCCTCAGATTCCAGATTTTCAAATAGTTGTATCTCAGACAAATATTGTCCTATCATAACAAACCATACATCAATGGAAAGCGTATTTATTCAGCTTTCAGATGTATAAATCTAAATTTTAAAAAATTGACACTTAAGACTGGTTTTGTGGTCCAGGGTCACATATTATATTGAGGAAATTATCTCCTAAAATTGTTTTGTTTCAAAAGGACGAAAAATATGCATCACAGCAGATCAAAGTACACTGAAAACAAACCAACCCATAACAGGATCCAGATTCAGACAAATCAGATGTGAGTTTGTGCTCCATGTGACACAGAGGCTGTGTTCGAAATGCCATACTATCATACTACTCTTACTATTTCTGCAGCATGCACTATGTATGCTGCGCATAGTATGCAAATTTTCTGTATGCATGGAATACCCGGATGACCTACTATATTTGCCAGAATCTGCTAAATATAACTCAAGTACACTGAAATCAGTACAGAAGCTGTGTTCCGAATGGCATACTACCATACAACTCCTACTATATTGCAGTATGCTGTGTGTATACTGTGAATAGTATGTGAATTTTCTGTATGCATGGAATGCCCGGATCTTCTGCTACATTTGCTGAAATTTGATGTATGCATCTGAAGACGCTGCGTGGGATACTGTTTCCCAGAACGCAACACGCTCCATGTGACCAAGCACCTTAGTGAACTGGAGGCGGGGAATAGTAATGACATAATAGTAATACAAATGACGTCACCTTTATCTCTATAGCGCTTTTGAAGTGGATCAAAATAGTTCATCAAAGTTGTCCTAACACAAGAACGCATTTTGGTTTTAGGGCAACTTTGACAAAAGGTTTTGATCCACTTCAAATGTTGACTACTGTACATTGTTTCAAAGATATTAATAATATTAATATTGCAGTAATATAATATAAATCAAATTAATATTTCAGTTATGCAAGCAGAGTTAAATTCTGCTGTCAAGCAGCTCTAAAAAGAAACGGAGTGTTGTAACTCAAAGGAGAAATAGACCAATTTGTTGTCAGAGGCTTACATTAACTCAGCTCACCAATGCCTGGCTGTGATAAACAGCTCTGCAAAAGACACGTCATTCTGTAGAGTCAGTGGCGCAGTGAGTAAAAGACACGAGATGTGTGCTGCTGATGCGAGTGATCCGAGTTCGATTCTGCCTTGTTAAACTCGTGCTTCTCCTTTTCCCATCACATACCAGATCAGAAAGGCATTTATTTTCAATAAAAAAAATTAAAGGTATCATAGGTGATTGTCTTCAGAAACATTTTTTGTTATTCTGGTTGAAAGTCTCTTCACATCCTGATAGCAATCATTAAGTTAAGTGGTCTAAATGTATTTATATATTCTGTGGAAGGTGTAGGACCAAGAAATGTTCGTCCAATCAAAACGCTCGATCCGAGCGTTTTAATTGTCTTTTCTACCTGTCTGTCAACGTATGTATTTGCATACCTCTGCGCACCCTGTTCGCGCAGACACGATACGTCATGAGTGTTGCTGTGAGATGAGGGTTCTGCTGTGATCTTTGAACTATTTTCGCTGCTGAAACAAAAACAGTCAATATTGCGTCTAAACTGCAAGTGACTTAATATTAATTACTTGTTTAGTGAACTGTCATATGAAATCAGGGTCACATTTTCAATCGTGATGGTATTCAGAACTCTTGGTCGTGTGATGTTGCTGAACTGTATCATGTTATAAAAACTCCACATTTCTAAATTTTACCGCAGTATGTTAACTGAGTTTAACTCACTTTGTGTTTGCTGCGCTCATTTGTTTCCATTTCTCCTCGAGAGAGAGAGGCAGCACAGCCTTGTTAGCGTCATTACATTATGCACTATCCATCGCCATTTAGACTATTGTTAAATGATGAAGAATCATTATCGCGTTTTGGTGATTGTTATTGGCGTTTTAATCAGGCTAGGCTACTTGTCCGGTCGGGCAAGTAAAATTATCTTTCAGTTGGCCTTTTAAAAAATCCACTTGTCCCGGACAAGCGTTGATGTCGATGTGTGTTTAGACTGCTTCAGTAGGCTTAGTCCAATCTTTACGACTCCTCTGTTGTATTGCGTCAGTGGAGTGGTTCGTCAATTCTTCCTCGTTTTTTGTCCATTTAATTCATAATTAATGATATTATGCATTGCAATGAGGTTGATCTCATTCGTGCCCCCCTGAAAAAATGAAATGCCCGTCCGTGAATTTGTGTCTGGGAAGAAGATA